>CAUYPK010078418.1:0-19900 GCA_963574355.1 Loris lydekkerianus | reverse complement strand
CAGTGGCACATTCTGGGGCCCCAGACAATGCCCAATGTTCTTCACACTCCTGCTCAAGCTCTCCCCAAGGCAGTTCAACTGAGTGCCAAGTCCAAGAACACCAAAACAGTTCACAGGTAAGGCCTTTCCAGTTTGCAGTCTTGCTGTGGCTCATACTTACGGTTGCCGGCGTAATTAAGTCGATCAAACACATGCAACCACTTGCCAGTTTTCCACTGTTTTTGTCCTCCTCTTGGGGCCCAGAACTCCCTTGCTGGCTCCCTGTATCCTCAAAGGGATGATTATAGGCAGATCCCACCAGTCAGATATGCCTGGAGTCTTGTCTTCCCAGACTCACCATGCCCAGTTGCAGGGAAGCTGTTACTCGGCCGCCATCTTTAATCTCTCTCCCTCTATAAGTTTTGTATTAGTGTTGAGTGCACTGGATTCTTGTTTTTCTGTTCTTGTGGTACTTTACTAAGTAGAATGTTCTAAAGATGATTTTCAATAAACTGGGAGGGCTTCTTCTCATCAGTTGAAAGGTCTTAAGAGCAAAACTGAGGTTTCTTGAGGAAGAAGAAATTCTGCCTGGAAATTCAGCATCAGCGCCTGCCTGAGAATTCCAGCCTTCTGGCCTGCCCTGCAGATTTCAGACTCACCAGTCTCCACAAGCACATATGCCAACTTCTTAAAATAAATCTGTGTGTGTATATTTGTGTGTATGTATATTTATGTTCATATATAGTCTATGTATATGTGTGCATGTGATATATATGTATATATACTCACATATGTGTTTGCATGTGTATTTATATAATCCTCACATGTTGGTTCTATTTCTTTTGTAGAATCCTGACTAATCTACAGTCATACCATACAATGGTATCCATGGACTATTGGTTCCAACAACTGCCCCCCATGCTCAAGTCTTTTTTTATACCATAAATAATGGTATAGCGTTTGCATATAACCTAGGATATTCTCCCATGCACTTTAAATCATCTCTAGATTACTATAATACCTAGTACAATGTAAATATTATGTAAATGCTTGTTATACTGTATCATTCAGGGAATAATGACAAGAAAAGAAATTCCTACTTTTTTTCTCCAAATGTCTTTGATCTGTGGCTGATCGAATCTGCCACAATTCATAAATGTGGAACCCATGGAAATGGAGGGCTGATTCTACTTTCCATGTGTTATCAGGAGCTCTTCAGTAGAAATGTTTGAGGGTACTAAGCAATGTTCTTCCTGTGTGTTTCTCAAGACAATGCTGCTGAGGGGAAATGTAGTATCTCTCTCTCCTTTGTTCTGTCTACCATGCTTTTCCTTTCTCCCTTTTTCTAGTAATAGAATTTTTTCTATGTTGTGGAAATTCTTGCCCATGTTCTTTGACTGGGACTAATCAACTCTTGCTCCAAGTCTTGGTACTTGGGCCACCCTAGGTAATCAGAATAAGGCAGTTTTTGGCCCCAGCAATTGGCTTAAGGATGGATGTGTGATTCAAACTGGGTCAATAAGATTCTACTTGGCACTTACACGTCAACTCTCAGGAAAGCTACAATTTATTACAGAGCTGGCCAGAGGAAAGGGCAATGTGGGCATGAGTCATGGATGGGCCCTCTCCTCTCCTCATTACAGAGCCTACCTGAAAATAAAACCAGCAAAGAGGGAGAGAGATTCCTGATATCATTTCAACCGTGGGATCTAGCCGTGCCCTGAATTTCTGTTACATGTCCGAGAACAATCACTCCTGTCTCTTTTTCAGTTTCTCTAAGATAGTTTGATCTGTGTTTTCTGACACTTGCAACTGTGTTTTGAGTAACAGAGAAATTGAACAGAAAATTAGTGCAGAGGTAGAAAAGGTTGCCATGGTAGAGGCAGCTGAAAACAAGGCAAAAACTACTGCGTCAAGAGATACAAGAAAGATGTTACAGCATGAAACACGGGGCATTGAAGTAATTCCTCAGCCTTGGCAGTGTCTTTGCTCTTGGTTGAGGGGAGTCAAATCATAAGACAGCAGCTAAAGACAGCTTCTCAGGGCTTTACTTCTGATTTAAAGGATATATATCAGAATGTTTTTTATCTCAATATAAAAAAAGATATTAAAATAACTTTTACATATAATACACACTTAATTAAATATTGTGAATTATTTTTAAGCCCAGACCATGTGATAAATCCCTTAGTTAAAATAATAAAATCCTGTTATGGAGGACACTGATAAATGCAGCATCAATTCTTGGTCAGGTTGGCCGTCCCCCTTTTAGATACTGGAGGGTCCCCATGGACATTTCTTTAACACTTAGATTTAGATTCAACAAAAAAAATTCTTTTATTGAAGAATAAAAGAAGAAGCTCTGAACTACCATGGCAGACAGGAGAGTAAATTAGCATTTACTGAGCAGCAACATGATGAGTAATATTTTAGAGTTGGGTATAAGGTGATTGAGACCAAACAGCAGGAATATCTAGAGCAGAATGAGGGTTTTGGAAAGGTTCCTGGGGCATAAGGCTTGGACTGAAGTTGAAGAATGAGTAAGAGTTAGCTAGAGATGGAGGGCCGAGGGTTTCCCAGGTATCACAGATGCACAAGCTTTGGAAACATCAAGCATCTCAAATAGTTGGTGGAATTAAAAGGCACATGTGGAGAGGTGGGAGATGATGGTGGGAAGGCAGGCAGAGGGCAACCCCTCGGGAAGTTCTGTGTCAAGTTTCATAATCTGAACTCCTATCTGGAATTTATGGGGTGTCATCGAATGAGTCTAAAACAAGATATTGACCATTTATTTAAGTCTCCTAAGACATATACACATCCATACACACATACAAAGCCTTGAAGTTAGTTATAATTCAAGTTATAATTAGTCATAATTACATGGAAAATAGGGAGATGAGTAATCATTCTGATCTGCAGGGTGTCATAGGGAAAGCCTTGACTAGAAGGCACTGATCAACAGGATTTCCAAGGAGTGACTGGGTCATTGTTCTCACGGGGTTTCACCAAATGCCTTGAGCAGAAAGACAGCACTTTGAGAGAAGGCGGCTTTGTACTGGAGGGTGGTTACTGATTCAAATTCATGTGTGTTGAGTCCCAGCTGGGCCTAAGCATTGATCTTCTGTACTCTTGTATCTGAAATAAATTCAGAAATACAGTTCTTTGGAATGAAAGCAAAAATAAGGGTGTGAAAGAAAGGTGAACTACAGAAAAGAATTAGCCTTACTTTAGTGATGAATTCCCAGCAGGGTATTCTTGTAAGTAGTATGTATTCTGTTCTATTTCATTAATTTAAAAAGGAGGGCCACTAGAAATGACTTATCTGAGGAACCCAAAAGATTCAGATCAGCTAGTCAACTAATGGGACCCAGGTCACCTGTCACATGAATGATGCATGAGTAGATGATAGATGCAAAGGGCTTTGCTATATCTGCTGATGTCTAGTGTCTATGAAATTGAGGGTTTTCTGTCAAATGAATAGAGATTCTTCCAATATAGTGATTTCCTGTGCTTTGAGAGATTAACTTGTGTATGCTTTTTCTAGCAGTTTATTTATTTTTTTTGCTTTGACAAAGAGAAAAATATTAAAGAAAAAGAAAGATTGGTGTATACATGTTAGAAAGATGGAGAATTTATAGAACAGTGCTATTTTACTGTTTCTGAATGACCCTTTTCTAATGGAAAAGAGACCTGAGATCTTATTTGCATTTCAAATATTCCTAGAGTGGAATGGTGAAGATCAATGAATTGATTGTTAGAGAAACAGCATGAGTGACAAATTTCTTAGTAAAGAAAAAAATATATAAAGAAGGAGGATAGTAAGGTCTTCTCAATTTAGGAGTAATAGAACAAAAGCTCTCAGGTCTAGTCTGGATCTTGTTTTTTCTGAAATTTGAATAATTTGTGAGAATGAAAAAAAAATGCTGACCTGAATGTGTGTTTAAATATTTTCTCAGTGCATAATTATGTGACACTTCAATATGTCTCAACATATATTTTGTTCCAACATTTTTCATTGTCTGGAGATATTTTGAAAGGCAATACAATATATGATACATATATTGTATCATACAATATATGAGTTGTATTTGAAAGTGGAAAGTCACCACTAAAAAGCCAGGCCTCAACTGTTCAAGGCCAGAGGATGGGTTTCTTTTCGGAATTTTTAATAGTAGAAATATTCATTATATTCAGAGGATATCCTACTTAGTTGAGAGGGTTGTATCCTAGTCTTATGTCTCCTACAAAACATTTGTATTAGCACATGATGGTTACTAATCTGAATATTGTATGCATGTTAATATTTAGCATGATTGACTGGGTTAAGACATCTTGAATAGCATCACATGTGGGATATTAGTTGTCTATGTGGAGCTGCAGTGAGGCCAGCAAAGCTCCATTTATCTTCAAGTCAAGGTGAAGATGTGTTCTGTGCACTTACCCTTCAGCTCACTACATCTCACTGAGATGAGGATCTACCCAGATCAAGGCAGATACAATTGTTTGGCAGGTTGGACAGGTACTCAGCAAGGTTGTTGTCCTAGAGGTTTAGAGGCCAAGTATATGGCTAGAAATCTCAGAATGAGCCCAGAGTTAGAGAATTTGGGTATTCTATGCAGATGCTTATTGTAGTGGGTTGAACTGAGTCCCTTTCCCAAAAGGTAAGTCTACATCTTAATCTCTGGAAACTGTGGAGCTGACCTTGTTTGAATGTAGGGTCTTTGCAGAAGTAATTAGGATTTCAAGATGAGATCATCCTGGATTTAGGGCGTATCTTAACCTCAATGACTGGAGACAAGAGGAGGAATTTTGACACACAGAGACACACATAAGACAGCTGTGTGAAAGCAGAGGCAGAGATGGGGTTATGCTGTCATAAGCCAAGGCGCACTGGGGATCACCGGAAACTGAGAGTCAAGGAAGGACATTCCCCTGGAGCTTTGGGAGAGCATGGCCTTGCCAGCACCCTGATTTCAGACTTCTCCCTAGAGAAGTTCTCCACAGTCTCTAAAACTGTGAGTGAATACATTTCTATTGTTTTAAGCTAGCAAGTTTGAGGTAGTTTGTTAGGGCAGCCAGGGAAAATAAATGTTTTCATGAAAATATCCCTCACTCTGGATCCTACAATTACTACTTCATGCTACTAAGTGAAGAGGCCAAAAACGGGTATTGCAGTGTTGACTGATCTTGACTGTAAAAGGGAATTAAAATCATTGCTACAAAGTGAGGATGGATGCCTGGTGATAGAAGTTGAAGGAAGACTCAATTGTTCTGCACAAGCAGGGCTACTAACAATTCATATCGCTCAAGAGTAAAACTCGTGATCACTAATTGAATTGAGGTTCTGGCTGAGGGCAAAGGGACCTTGGAATTGGTGTGGGATTCATAAATACCGCCTACGACTCAGGACCAGCTAGAGCAGGGGTCCTCAAAGTTTTTAAACAGGGGGCCAGTTCACTGTCCTTCAGATGGTTGGAGGGGCAACTATAGTTAAAAAACAAAAACTGTGAACAATTTCCTATGCACACTGCACATATCTTATTTTGAAGTGAAAAAACAAAACGGGGACAAATCCAATCACACCGCCTCATGTGACCCGCAGGCCATAGTTTGAGGACCACTGAGAATAATTTTGGCTGGATTTTAACACTTTGATTGATTTTCTTTCCCTATTCTTTTTCCTTTTCTCTTTTCTTCTCTATTTTTATAGAGTAAATGGGCAGGGGGTTAGCTCAACACATTGGTTTAGAGGCCATACAATATCAGGAGAAGATCATGATAGAACTAGTGTAAGAATGGACACTCAGAGATCTTGCACTTGGAGGTAGATGAAGGACTAGATGAGACCTTGGGTCTTTGGGTGGTGCCTCTCTGCTCCACTTTGGGGGTAAAGTGGACACTTAATTATTGAGTACATGAAAGGTAGTTACATTATGTTAAGCAGCAATATTTTAAAAAGGCTGACGCATGGGAAGAAGGATATATGCTGATGTCAAACAGTTAAAAAGGGAATTGTAGTAGGCTTTGATCAATTGTTTTGACACCTATATCATCTGAAATCTCTGTCTATATGTGGGGGATTTACTGTCTTTTTTTTTTTTTTTTGAGACAGAGTCTCATTTTGTTGCTCTTGGTAGAGTGCTGTGGCGTCATAGCTCACAGCAACCTCAAACTCTTGGGCCCAAGCAATTCTCTTGCCTCAGCCTCCCAAGTAGCTGGGACTACAGGCACCCGCCACAATGCCCAGCTAGGGATTTACTATTTTATGAGTCTTGGGGGGCAGCAGAGCCTGTTTCTAATAGTAGAAACTCAGCACTTCCCCAGACTTCATCAGGTAGTGAACAGGCATCTGACCTGGGCTCTACCAATCAGACTTATTGGCTCAGATTTGAAAACCAGAGCTGGAGGTGAGAAGAACCAGGAGCACTGAGGACACTTGGTGTCAGCAGCCATCCTCTATCCACTTTGGGAGATAACGTGTCAAGGTTCTAGTGCTGGTGGCTTGGAGATGTAAGCTGCAGAGCTGGTGTTCAGTGGTGTCTCCCCAGGGCTAGATATTTTTGTTTGATTTATTCCAAAGAATATATAATGTATATATAAGTTATAAAGTATAATACTGACCCAAGGTAAGACCTAGAGCATTACTCCATCTTCCGCCAGCCCCCTTGCTCAGGAGATAACCTCAATTTTATGAACTTTGCTTTTTGGCTTAAAAAGTAATTTTGTTATGTAGGCAGGTACGTCCAAAAATATAATCTTTAGTTTTTCTTACTTTTAACTTTATCAAAATAGTACCAATTTTGTACATAGTCTTTTGAGACTGCTGATTTTCTTTCTTTCTTTTTTTCTTTTTTTTTTTTTTAACTCAACACTAGTTCTGACAGATGTGGGGAAGAACCATGTGTTCCAGGGAATGCCCCAGCAGCTACTGGGCCATGTAGGTATTGCAGAGGAACTGTGTCTTGATGGGGGACACGTGTCAGGGAGGGCTTGGAGTTGGGGAATGGTAACAGTGGGGATGGCATTGTGTCTGCCTGGGAGCACGAGGGACACAAAGGCCAAGGTGCCAGGCAGGGTGTGTGTGAGTGTGTGTGTGCACATATATGTGTCTATGTGTGTGTAGAGATTTGAGAGTACAAGAGGCTCTGGAGAAATGATGGGTTGTAGAATACCTAGAGAAAAGAGGAAAGGAGAATTTTTAAAAGTATTTTTATGAGTTGTAGATTTAATTTCCTTTAATACTTTCAAAAGATGAAAGTAAAGTTTGAATTGCTTTTTTTAAAAATGGGTTTATTTATTAGAATCAGTATAGATTTGCAGAATGATTGAGAAGATGATACAGACAGTTTCCGTACACCTGTACCTGATATTAACATCTTACAAGAGCATGGTATATTGTTACAATGAATGAATCAGTATTGATATATTATTATTAGCAAAAGACCATAGTTTAGTCAGATTTTCTTTCTTTCTTTCTCTCTCTCTCTCTTTTTATTTTTTTTTTTAAACATAATATCTTCTTCCTGTTCCAGAATCCCATCCAAGATACCTCCTCACATTTAGTTGTCATGTCTTCTTGGGCTCCTCTGCCTGTGGCAGTTTCTCAGGCTTTCCTTGTTTTTGATGACCTTGACAGTTTTGAGGTGTACTGAGTAGCTATTTTGTAGGACATTTCCTGTTGGAGTTTGCCTGATACTTTTCTTAAGATTAAACTGAGGTTATAGGTTTTGGGGAGGAAGACCACAGAGAGAGAGAGAGAGAGAGAGAGAGAGAGAGAGTGCTACTTTCCACACATCCAGGGTACATACCATTACATAGATGACTTTTTAAAAGTCATTTGTTTTTGAAACTTATTTTTTAATGCAGTTCTGCACAATAACTGGACCCTAGGGACCACAGGATTTATTCTGGTTACAATGAACATAGAATAAATACGTGCCCATTAAAAAAATGAGTATTATAGAAATAGTATCTATTGCTCTTAATGAAGACTGTCACACTGTAAAAACTGCTATTGAGGGTCTGCACCACCTCTCCTAGCCTAGTCCAAGCTCTCTCTCCTTCTCTGGGCTCTATTAGAGTTTAGAAGGTGCTTTGGTGTATGTAAAGTCTTGAGTTCAATAATAAATTTGTGATACAGATAAACCATGTATTATTGTCCTGGTTTTATAGAAAATAGAAGGTCAAGGTGTTTAAATAACTTGCCCGAGATGACACAAAGGTAAATGATGAGGCCAAGCAAGGCCTGTGGGCTGCACATTATTATCCCAGTATATTAGTTTGCTGGGGCTTCCCAAAGTATTACACAGTGCAAATTGAGTGGCTTAACCATCAGAAGATTACTGTCTCAGATAAGGGTGAGAAGTCCAAGATCAATGTGTTGGCAGGGCTGTGCGCCCCCTGAAGGCACTAGGGAGAGATACGTTCCAGGTTTCTCTCCCAGCTTCTGATAGATCCTTGGCTTCTGGCAGCAAAGTTCCAATCTCCACATGGTGCTCTCCAGGACTGTGTGTCTATTTCTCGTGTGCCTGATTTTTTTTTTTTTAAAGAGACACAGTCTCACCCTGTTTCCCAGGCTAGAGTGCAGTGGCATGATCACAGATCACAGCACTGTGTTCCTTCCTCTCTGAATGTCCCTCATTTATTTTATTAGCACCTTGCTATTTGGTTTCTATTAAAGGTCTAGCCTAGAGTTCAGAGATATCCCTAATTTCAAGATATCACGATGGTATCTCCTGTGAGTGGGGAGAACTTCTTCTCTGCACTCAGGGCTCTGCAAAGCTGACAATGTTCCAAACAGCCCTGCTGACTGACTTCCTTTTAAAATGCCAGAGCCATTAACTACAACACATTTGTTCTACCCGAGCAGGGTGGGTTGCAGTCAGCAGGAGTAAAAGCCATGCCACTTATTGGTCTAAAAAGGTGTTTAGCAGCTACAAATAACCCCTCAGATTTGTGGAATCAACAGTCTTTAGGTCTGCAGAGGTAAAGGGGCCATTTATTAGACATGCATTCATTTATTCTAGGAGCCCTGGTGGAGGTTTGGTTTGAGCTAATTCTGATGTGAGGCCACTGTCCTTCCTCTTAAGCTTTTCTTCAATAATTATTCTGTTATTGACACATCACTGACCCAGGCATGACTAATGGCTTAGTATTACTGAGAGATGCAGCTAAAGGTCACCAGGGAGGGGACATGGGGGGAGTCATGCTGACATTTTCACCGTACAATGGTGGAGCAAATGGAGATTTTAAGGGGGCCGACCCCAGTCAGCCTTTACAGACTTGAGTGCCATTACGGTGCTGTGTAATCAAATTTCTCCCTTTTCTGAAATCTTTGTTCTGCTTATTAATTAAGTGAAATGACACAACTGGGTGAGTGCTGGAGGTCTGCGGCACACTTAGGTGCATTGTTAGGATGGCGGCATAGGCTTGATTACAGTCAGCGCACAGTAGCAGGTTACTTATTGGGTAATAACACAGACCCAGGAGTGTCTTTGTAAGAGTTGATAGAGGAATTTTCAGATAAAGAAGAAAAATTGTTTTTAATGAAATTTAGAAAATGGGGTCAAGACTGTAATTTATGGACTAAATCTTACTTTCCAGCATCTGCAAAGCATAGAAAGAAGCCGGGGAGGGGGAAAGATTTCAAAGTTCCTAGATGTTTCTCATTGGCTATGGTTCCCCTTTTCATGTCCAATTTTAGCCCTAAGTCAATGGATTGCCTATTTTTTTCTAGGCAAGATTTTCCATCTTCTCAAGATGCCTTTTTTTCTTCTATGTATTGGAGGGCTTACCCGTCAGGGACTCTGGCTGATTGCATTTTGCTGTTGTCAGTTGTATGTGTGGAATGGGCAGGTGAGTCCTTGATGCAGTTCTGCCTCCCAGAGAATACAGGAGAGGCAATGGGCATGAAATTCTTTGTGTTCTGTGCTTGGGGATTTGCTGGAAAACATTAATCGGTAATCACAGGGAAGCAACCAATGTCTCCTGATGAACCCAGAAAGGTTCATGGACTGCTTGGCTGCTAAGGTGGTCATGGAGAAATGCGCACTTAAAACCTTCTCCAGGACTTGGATCTGACTCCCCCAGCCAGTGTGGGCTGCTGGCAGATGCCTCGCAGCTTTTACCCCCTTCCAGCATTGTCTTAGAAGAGGAGAGTGGCCTTGAACAAGGTCTTGAGCAGCTGCATCCAATGATCAGCTGATGAAGAGTTGCAGAGGTCTGGCTCCCTCATACCAACTGTGACAGCACCAAGAGGCCCGTCCATCTTTAGAACATCCAGAGGGTCAGCAAGATGTCCACTGAAATGGCCTTGCCACCAGCTTCTCCCTTTGCCTAATTTTGCTCCCTTCTCTTCCTTCCCTTCTCCAAGTATTAAATCCCTACAGCACTTGCTAAACATGCCCTGTGCTATCATCTCTGTCTCAGAGTAGGCCTCCTGGGGAACCTAAGCTGCAACATTCACAAAATTATATAGTTGTCATTGTAGTATATGTTCCAAATACAGAAGGGATTTGGGGACTGACTGGATAGGTGACAAAGACAATGTGCTGCTCATTGAATGAGGCGAGAACTCCTGTTGGTGACTAGAACTGTGAAGTGGGATCTGCAGGCTGGAATGCAGCTTCCTCCCTGTCGCCTACTTTAATCTGGGATCTAATGGTCACAGCCCCCTTTGGAGCAAAATTCTTTTCAATTTTCTCCCCTTTAAGGCTGAAACATGCTGTGCTTGGTTTACTGGAAACATGACTATATTATACAGCAGCTGTTAATGAAGAGCGGGCACATGAGGTTAACAGCACTTTCTGATTGGCTAATGCATTTTGTAGAGAACATTGAAGCTATTAAAATGTGCAATTGGGAAACAGAGCCCATGATGCCATCTACATATTTTTTGTGACCCTTGTTTAAAGGGTTTCATTCAGTTCTCTTGAAGTGAAGGGAACAATTCTGACAGTGCTGTCTATTTAGTTTCTTTGCCTTTCTCCCCCTCTGCCAGGGCAGACATCATAACGCAGACCGTTTCTGCGTCGGAGATCTGTGTTTATTCTCTCCTGCCATTTGCTTGGTTCTATTGTTAAGGAAAAAGAATACTGAAAAAGAAAAGTTATGCTCCTTAGAGGCTTTTCTAATTAACTGTTTGAAAGAGACTTTTAAAAAATGCCTAAGTATGAGATTATTTGTATGCCTAATTTCGTTTTTATGTTACGCTCACGTTTAAGTGTAATTTACTGGGGCTTAACACTTGTATTCTTTCAGGGGCATTACAAAGAGCACTGCACATTCATTACAGCCCTTTAAATGGCTGTGTTTTATTTCCATATGCTTTTAAATGGTTATTGAGTGGATTTCGTGCTCTTCCTGTAGTTAAAGTGCATTTTTTTTTATTGTACATAATGGTAAATAATTGATACCTGCCATATGCTTCTCTCTCCCTTTCTGAGCTCCCCTTTCTCTTCCCCTCTTCCTTCTCTTCCCTTCTTTATTCTTATTGGTTTATGCTCTTCTCAGGCTCTCCATCCTCTGCTCTCGTCTCTCTGCAGGTTTCCATGGCTTTCAACACCATTTTCCTAGCCTCTCAATATGCTCATTTGAGGGTTTTATTTTTTTTTTTAACATGGGTTCTGGGGACTGTTGCATTACCCTGTGGGGGTGAGGGAGGATTGTAAGAGCATAGAGATTTTTATTAGGGGATGTCTGGATCAAGAATTTTAAATGAGAGAGTGCTTCAGAAAATGTTTTATTTTTAATTATTTTTTTTTTTCTTCAGACTGCTAACTTGATATTGGACTAATTCTTCTTTGTCGCCTCTGCTTCTTTGACCAATTGACAATTTCTAGAAATGTGAAATTAAGGAAGGTATGGCCTAGTGTCTGAGACCATTCTTAGCAGGCAAAATTTCTCACGCTGAACAGTTTTAAAGGCTCTCTCATTAGGGAAATCAGAGGATAAATCATGCAAGAGAAAATTCAAAGAATATTGTCTTTGATCAACTTGTTTTTAGGAAATTTCAACTATACCGAGGGCATAGAACTGTAGAAATTTTAGATTTATTTGCTTTTAAACCTCTAGAAGGCAAAAATTAAAAGCCAATTATAGACATTACAACCCTCCACCACTAGAATAGTTTTCTTTTTTGAGATAAGAAGGAACTGAAAATTTACTTGGAAATGGAAGGGACCCAGAATAACCAAAACAATTCTGTAAAAGAAGAACAAAGTTAGAGGATTTACACTTTCTAATTTCAAAACTTACTATAAAGTAACACTAATCAAGACAGTATATTAGAGGGACAAAGGTAGACATGTTGATCAATGGAATAGAAATGAAAATCTAGAAATAAATCTACTTATCTGTGGCAAATTAGTTTTCAATAAAGGCAACAAGATCATTAAATGGAGAAAGAATGATCTTTTCTACAAATGGTGCTGGCACAATTGGATAGCCACATGCAAAAGAATAAAGTTGGAGTCCTACCTTACACCATGTAGAACAATTAACTCAAAATAGGTTGAAGAGCTAAAACTATAAAACTCTTTGAAGAAACTATACAGATAAATATTTGTGACTTCATATTTGGCAATGGATTCTTAGATCTGACACAAAATGCCCAAACAACAAAGGGACAAAATAAATTGGACTTTAAACATTAAAATCTTTTATTCTTCAAAGGACACAGGAAGTGAAAAGACTAACAGAATGGGAGGAAAAATTCCCAAATAACGTATCTGATAAAGGACTTATATCTAGAGCACAAAGATTACAGCTCAATAATAGACAACCAGACTTAAAAAGGGGCAAAAGATTTGAATAGCAATCTCTCCAAAGAAGATATACAGAAGTTCAAAAAGCACAATTATTAGCTATTGAGAAAATGCAGATAAAAGCAATGATGAGACACCATTCACATCCCCTATAATAAGAAAGACAGACAATAGTAAGTGTTGGCAAAGGTGTAGAGATAATAGAATCCTCACACACTGTGAGTAGGAATGTATTAATAAAACTGTGCAACTATTTTGGAAAATTGTCTAGTTGTTCCTTAAGCATAGAGTTGCCATATAACCCAGCAATTCCACATCTAGGTATATACTCAAGAGAAACAGAAACACATCCACACAAACAATTGTACATGAAATGTTCATAGCAGCATTAATCATAATAACTAATAAGTAGAAGCAAAGCAAATGTCCATCAACTAATGAATGAATAAATAGAATGTAGTATATTCTAGAATGTAGAATATTCTTTATAGTATAATAGTATAGTTAAATGTAGTATAATACATTGGAATATTATTTGGCCATAAAATGGAATGCTGCATAAATGAACTTTGAAAGCATTTTACTAGGTGAGAGAAGTCAGTAACCAATGTCCATGTATTGTATGATTTCATTTACAAGATTACAAAATTATAGCTAACTAGGAGAAATAAGACCTCGTGTTCTATAGCACCATGGGATGATTATAGCTAACAATAATGTGTAGCTTCAAATAGCTAGAAGAATACTGAATGTTCCCAACACAAAGAAATGATAAATGTTTGAAATGATGGATATGCTAATTACCCTGATCTGATCATCCTACATTGTACATATCACAACATCACTATGTATTCCATAAATATGTACAGTTATTATGTCAAGAAAAATAAATGAAAAAAGAAATATCCAGAATCAGCAGGAGGTAAAGACAGAAAGTAAATTGGTGGTTACCTAATGTCAGGGAGGCTAGGGAGACTGGGAAGTGATAGCCAAAGGAAACAGGGTTTCTTTCTAGGGTGATAAAATGTTCTAAAATTGCTTATGGTGATGGTTACACAACACTAGAAATATAATCAAAGCCACTGAGTAGTATACTTTAAATGGTCGGATTGTGTGGGATGTGAATCATACATATGTCAACGAAGCTGTTACTCCACCACTAATGAATCTCCATTAATTTAAAAAAAAGTTAGAACATTTTGAAGTCATGGAAGGAGACCTCTCCCCAAAAGTAAAGGTGCAACTTATTTATTTAACTTCCAAAGCTCCGGAAAACATTTGATGTAAGTAAATAATAATTCCTACTTTATGGATGTAACAATTTAGTCTCAGAGGGTTAAATGATTTGCCCAAAGTTATGCTGATGATTGGTGGTAGTGACGGCAACCTGCACCCAAGCCTCTTGGTGCAGTTCTATATACCATCTCTTCTCAGCATTTCCTTCTGGGTGGCAGAAATATAAAACACAGCTGTCTTTATTTGGTTTGTACTTTCTTGTTATGAGCAGATCCAAGTCAATTTTTTTTTTTTTTTAGATAGAGTCTCACTCTGTCACCCTGGGGTTGAGTGTGGTGGCATCATCATAGTTCATAGCAACCTCATGGTCTTGGGCTCAAGTGATCCTCATGCCTCAACTTCCTGAATAGTTGGGACTAAAGGCTCTGACTACAATGTCTGGTTTGTTTTTCTATTTTTAGTGGAGACAGGGTCTCACTCTTGCCCAGGCTGGTCTCAAACTCCTGAGCTCAAGCAGTCTACCCCTCTCAGCCTCCCAGAGGGCTAGGATAACAGGTGCAAGCCACAGCAGCCCCCAAAAGTTTTTAACACACAATTGTCAAGGCCTTTTTGGTAGATAATAGGAACCTTTGAAGAAGTTAGAAGTGGGTGAGCGTTAGCTGTTTCCTTACAACCTGCCTGCCAGTTTATCATCTCATTAGATCTCAGACCAAATTTTGCCCCACACGTCATAAAAATTTTGCTCTAAACAGTCATAAAAGCAGGCACAAAACAGCTCAATCTGCTCTGCAAATATAATGACACTCCATGCCTCTGTCCTTTTGGTTATGCCCATCCTCATTTGCATGAAAGGTCCACTTGGGGTGAATATGGAGATATTTCAGAGGCAGGATTCTGTTCCCCTACAGTTCAGGGAAACACAAATCCTCCTGGCTAATGGCTGGACACAGGTCAAGGCCTCGGCAGCATCTCAAAAGAGCTAGGTTACAGGCCTAGCCAGATTCTGATAACCTATTTAAGGAAGGATGAGAAGAGGTTCTGAAATATTTTATCCAATCTATAGATCTTGAACACACTTAATTTCCCCAACAAAGCAAATTTGTAACATTTTTGAACCTCAAATTCCACTGCTATAAAATGAGGTATTTTAGGACAAGTGTATATATGCAAAATCCTGTGACATGTCAATGAAAAAGCCATTGGTTTATTTAATAAATAGCCACTTTGACTATTTCTAAAATTTACTATACTAATTAGCAAAACCTTCGATACTGATTGAGATACAGAAAAGAGGAGTGTTTGTAGTAGCTGCTTCTAGAGGGCTCCATTATGATATAATGCTAACTGAGCACCCCATATGGTTTTCCATTAAAACAGTTGACTGCCCCTGGAGAAGCCTAACCTCACATATGCAGATTATCTCCCAGACTAGGCTGAAATATTTCAAATTAAATACAGACGTATTAATAAATATGCAACAAAACTTCAAGCAATATACCGAGGCTGTTACTTGCTTTACATATTTTAATTACACATTGTGATTCTTACATCCTCAGGCTTCTTAGCAACTGATACAATTTTTCAAATCAAATCAAGAGAAAATGGATAGAAGGAGAAAACAGAGAGGAAAAAACTGAGGAACATAGAAACTGAGGAAGAAATGGAGATAAGAGTGGCAGACTTGAGAATGAGATCTCCAGAGATACCCGGGGAGCATCAGAAACTTGTAACCAAAATGATTGGGCTTCCTCAGGTGGCGCATTTTTCTATTTTCCATGTGATTTCTTCAGAGACCTTTTCCCCACTGGCCAGTAGTAGCAGGTCTGTCTTAAAAACTATCCCTGGGCAGGCTGGAGGGACCAACAGAGGTCAAGAGAAATATCTCCTAAGGGAATAAACTTAAGCTTCCTCTCTTCCTGGGCCTGGGAGGGAGGGGCTGCTGTGCTCTTAGGATCCTCCAGAGGGTGGTTGGGAGAGCTGCAGCCACACAGCAGCAGGGTGGGGACCCAGATCAGATGGCTCCTTCATGGTGTGGAGCCGGTGGCTCACTGTGACAGTGACATGAGGGGCCTGCGCCAGGTCTTTCTCTTCATTGCCTGCCTTGACTTTGCCATCTAGAGTTCTGTGGTATTGGGTAAACAACTGAACTTCCTGGATCTTGGATTTTGCTTTTTATATAAAAAGAGGTATATTGAAGCCTTAGTCATGGGTTCCAGGACCTCCTCGGATACCAATATCCGTGGATGCTCAAGTCCTTGATATAAAATGTTAAGTATTTGCATTTTACCTATGCAATTCTCTAAATTACTTATAATACCTAACACAATGTAAATGCTGTGTAAGTAGTTGTAATGCTGTATTGTTTTTTATTTGTATTTTTTAATTATCATATTGTTATTTGTTACTTTGAGAATTTATTTGAATATTTTTGATTCATGGTTGGTTGAAACAATCAGTGTATGGATGTGGAACCTAAAGATACAAAGGGCCGACTGTAATACCAGGAGTGTTTGGAGATGCAGGCAAACATTTCATTTTTACTTTCCTTGACTCATTTTTTTTTTTTTTAATACATTGTTTTTTCCAACAAGGGTACCTTGTTAAATGTCAGTAGCCCTGGGAGAGGTACAGTGGGACAGTTTTTCTCCAATACCCATCAAAGGGTCCCTAATGGAGGAGGAAAACAAACATTTGGACACCTCCCACCCCACCCAGATCCAGGCATGGAGCTGGAAGCTCTTGCCTCAAGCTCAAAATGTATTTGGAGTTTTAAGTTTTATTTTTAAAAGTCCATGAATTTTGCATTTTACTCCAAGTTTGCATTCTACTCCAGTATGTAATGCTCTAAAAATAGTGATAGTTCCTCTACTATTGGCACTCCAGGCAACTGTGCTCGTTTATCCCGTGGCTTCTGTCCTCTTGGCTATCCCCCTGTGCTCCTCGGGTCCACAATCCCTGCTGGGGCGGGTGCACTGAATTTAGCTGCTAACGTGTCTGCAAACAGAGCTGGGAGGGAAATGGGCATCCTGAACGAGTCTGCTTCTGCTCTGGGCCCCTAATGTCTGGGGTTCCTACCTGGACTACTCTACATTTCGGGTTGGAAACTGCTGACTTCATTTACAGACGGAGGCAAAGAGAGAGTAAGAGGATGCTGCAGTTTGAATGTGGTGGTGTTTGACCCCTACACCGCTGATGCTGGAATCTGATTTCCCGGGTCGGAGCTGGGGCCTACGTGAGAGGTTTTTGTGTCGTGGGTGGATCCCTCGTGAGTGGCTTGCTGCCGTCCTCACCACAATGAGTGAGTCCTCACTCTAATAGTTCCCGCAAGAGCTGGTTGCCAAAAGCAGCCCGGCGTCCCCCCGCCTCTCGCTTCTCCTCTTGCTGTGCAGTCGCTGTGCACACCAGCCCCCCTTCGCCTTCTGCCATGAATGGAAACAGCCAGAAATCCTCGCCAGCAGCAGAGGCTGGCGCTGCTCTTCTGCCGTGGCCGACAGAACTGCGAACCAAGGAAACCTCTTCCTCTGCACGTTATCCAGCCTCGGGTACTCCTTGCTAGCAACACACGTGGACTAACATGGAGGATAAGGGAATTAGAGATTTTCTGATCTCAGCCTCCTGAAAATTTAGCTTTACCTTTGAGGTTTTCTTTCACCACATAAAGAGTGCCCAGGGATTCCAGTCATCTCAAAGAGCGTTTTGATTAAACTCAATCATCCTAAATCTATCAGAAAGGGCCTGGATTTGGAAATGGTCCTTGAACCTGAAGTATCCTTTAAGATAATATTTACACTGTGGGGGCCCCTGAAGTTCTCAAGGACCTCTTGTTCCAAGGTGCAAGCATTGCTTTAAAATCGTCATACTAAGTGAGAAGGCATTATCTAGTCTACTGGGGAGATTAAATTCAAGATCCTGCAGCCGTGAGAAGGTACTAACAGGTTAAACATTTATTGGAAGAGGGTCTTTCAGAGACATCTCTCAACAAGTCGTCTTACGCAACACAGATAGTCTCAATCATTACTAACAGCTGCATCTGCAGCAATAGACAATTTTGCAAGCCCAGGCAGAAAAGAACTCATGCTTTTCTGAAATCTTTCCCCTGGCTCATATTAAAACTATCCGGGAGAAGAGACATAGCAACGTTTATTAAGAACAGTTCCCTAGAGGGGAAAATAATGGGGATAATGAGGCAGATATTCTTAAGGCATCCAGGGGTTTCTGAAATAAGTAGGCTCTGGTCCACTGAAATAGCTGGTGGAGAAGTGGCTTTGTTGTGCACAGTTTTACAAAATGTTTTCTGTTAAGTTATATTCCAAATACGTTCAAAGTTACCTAAAGGGAGACTGGTCACTTCTAAAAGAATTCTCACCAGAAGTAGCCACCTGAATAACAAAGCTCTCCTTTCTGATGTATAGAGGTATAGCAGGATGTTTCCTTGGTGGGTAAAATTCCACTGGGCTTCAGAAATGGTCAGTTTGGAGCCAGAACAGCCTGCAAGGATAGGGATTTGGAGGAAGCAAAGACGGGGAGCCACCATTTCCTCCTCTCCTTGGTTATCTTTAAGAAGTGTCAATGCAGGTTTGGGAAAAATGTGTTGGGACAGCTTTCTTATTTGGGAAGTTTGGGAACTATAGCTATCATAGTCTAATTTGAATCAAGAAGTTGAGAGAGAAAGAGAGAGAGGATGGGGAGGGGAGACAGGGAGAGAGACACACACACACTCACACAAAGTCTTTCTGGTTAAGGTGAGATAAACATTCCTTACAGATACTTGCTACATACATTTAATGGTTTAAAGGCCATTAGAACAGGCGTGTTAGCCTGTTTGTCTGTATTATCTCCACTAATAACTTTCCCAAAAGTTCTTCAAGTCAGAATAAGGTGCAGATATGAAGAGAGGAACTTATATTTATTCCAGGAGACACTGCAGAGTCTTGTTGGGTGCACGTGTCCTGTCGCACTATAGCTGGTCATGACCACAAATCATATAATGGGAAGATACAAAGGGTGTTCTGTGGACAGACTCCTCTATGCACTGCTTCCAAATATGTTAGCTATCTTCCTACAGGGCAGGCTTTATGGGATTATAAAGTGGAGTAAATCTGGATGCAAGCTACATGTGAAGAGCTCCTGGTCTGTTGTAAAAGATTTATGCAGCGGTGTTACATAGAGGCTGGAAGCATGCATGGGGCATCATAGTGTAGTGGTTAAACTCACAGGCTCTGAAATCAGACTGCCTGGCTTCAAACCCTATATTGTCTCCACTAATAGGTAGCTCAAGCTCACGGAGTCTCAATTTTATCATTTGTATAATAGGAACAGTAGTGAGACTGGCTGTAATAAGATGGTTTTGGCCATAAAAGAACTGATAGACGTATAATGCCTGATTCCTAACAAACTTTCATTAAGTGGAGCTGCTATTATTATTATTTAAACACTATAATATATTACTGATATTCATGGAGGAAATGTATGTGTATAAGGAGACCTTTGGTAATCCCCAGCTTTGGAAATAATGCTATAACATAGATCTGAAAGCAAAATTTTCCTCCTTTCCTATGAACGTCTGCTTTTGAGAAGAAGGAGCAAATAAATCTTAATAAGAAATCCTGGTTTCCCAGCCCAACCCTTCTGCCCAGAAGATGCAACATTAAAATTAGTGCTTAGCAAATGACAGGTAGCTTCTTGCCATGGACTTTTAGAGTCAGATTGGTATAGTTCAAATTAGGACCATCAAATTCCTGGGAATTCTGATGTCTAGACAGAACACCATCACTGTAGAAATTCTATTTGCTAGAGATGGAAGGGGATGGATCTTACCCAACCAGCTGTCTTGGGATAAACTTGGAAATTTTAGCTCTGCCTAACTTCCAAAGAGAGATGAAAGTAGAGTGGGGCTTTAAGAGCTGAATTGAGGCTGGGGG
>CAUYPK010078417.1:0-32079 GCA_963574355.1 Loris lydekkerianus | reverse complement strand
CCCCCCCCCCCCCCCCCCCCCCCCCCCCCCTGTCGCTGCTACCACTTGGTGTGACTGTAGCAAAATCTTTTTGGAACAGGATGTACAGATGTGTGCCCTACCCTTTTGGGAGAAGGGGACTGCCATACCTCTCACCCCAAGGGTGGCCTGTCCTTCCTGCCCTTGCTCTCAGGCCTGGGTGACAGCTGGCAAGGAGTGAACTGGGGCACTTTGAGACCACCCCTACAGAGCTGGTGCCCTTCTGACATTCCCTGGAGGGCTCCCCCACTGCATGACCCTGCCAGCTGAGGAGGTTACCGAACAGGCACTGTCCGTTCTTGTGCCCCAGTGCTGGTCTCCATCTGCTCCAGGCCTTCATGGGGGAGAGGCGGTAGCACCTTCAAGGCCTCAGCTGGTGGAAGACTAGAGACCTGGTGGGACCCAGGGGCTGTCCACCTTGATAGGTCTCCCACATCACCAGGCAGAGCAGCAGGCTCCAGGGGCCCTGGAGCCAGAGTGGTGAGAACGCAGTGAGGTCCACATTCCCAAACCCAAGTTCCCAGCCCACAGCACATCAGCCATCCAGCAGAGCACAGATGCCCTCCCACGCCCTGCCTGAGGCCACCAACCAACCCTGAGGCCTCCAGTTGGGCCAACAATGGGATGGGATGCAGCAGCCTCTGCCCGCCCTGGCACACCCTGGAAGGCCAGAGGAAACCCCCCAACCATGCAAGCAGGCAGCTATCTCAGCACCATGAATGCCATGGGTGTTTGACAGTTTTTTCAGCATACAAGCCATGGCAGGAGGGACTCAGAAAGCCAAGGTATTGTCTGGTGAGGATTCCCAGAGGCTGCAGTGTGGGACCCAATGGTGACACCACTCCACCCAGTAGCCAGAGGGAGGAGAAGAGAGACGCCATAGCAGACTGGTTAGGAAAACAGGGCTGAGGACAAACCCCAGCAGCCCACAGCATATATATGGTGCAGGGCAGGGGTTTCTGTAGTTAAAAGCACACACTAACTTTGGGTGGGATCAGAGGATGGGAAACAGTGCCCAGCGCTGGGAGCGGGGTTCGGCTGGTGGAGGTAGACTCCTATTTGCTCTGCAGATGCAGCTGGCAGAATAAATATACATGATTGTGATGGTGACTGTGATCTGCCAAGGACAGGCCAAGTGGCAATCGGGGTGGGTTTGTCTGCTCGGCTGTGTGACACCAGGCATGGGATGCAGCAGGGTACACCCCACCCACAGCAGCAGAAGGGAGAGTGAGGAGCCAGGGTTGGTTCTCCCGGAACCTCACCCCAGCCTCCACTCTTGGTCACCAGCTCAGGTCCCTGCAAGGGTCTCAGAATGAAAAGGTACCACTTCCTAGGGCCTGAGGGGGACACCATGCTCCCCCACCACCTCGTGGGCCTAGCCTTGCACTCAGCCAGCACCATGATGGGACTGTGTGGTCCCAGGGCACCCAAGAGGGAGGTGCCTATGTTTGTCCAGAGCTGTGGGCCACTTGTGGGTGGGGAGCAGAGCCAAAGGACTGGCTGTCCCATCCTGTGGGGGAAGATGGCTTATCAACCCTTGACCTATGTTCCCTGGCCCCAGGGGGAAAGAGAGGTGGCAGTGTGGGGAGTGTGGGTCTCACACACCCATCTGTGTCCTTTGGCCAAACTGTCTGAAACACTGGCCCAAGTGTGCACTTGGGGCAGCAAGCAGGGAATCCACAGTAAGGGTATCCCCTTGTGGAGCCTATGGAGAGTCCAGGGGGCCAACCACACCTAGCGCTGGCCCATTTGCATTTTCCTGAGTGATGGGACTGCACAGGGGTCCAGTGGGGGTGTATTGGGGAGGGTCCTGCAAGATGGCATAGGGCAAACAGAGGGTGGGCACTAGGGCTGCAGGGCTGGGAAGGTTTTCTGGGTAAAGATGACCAAGGCAGGGGTTGGGCTGAGCAAGTAGAAGGGCAAGGACACTCAGGAGACTGACATGGGCAGGGATGCCTGGGGCCTCAGTTTCCCCAAATGCACGGCTTGGCTCCTTGAGGACAAAGTCCCTGAAGTGCTCAATAACAGGGGAACCCCTCATCCAAGGGAAGGGTCTAGGTGATCCACAGAAGCACTGCAGCCAGTCTACTCTGGTCTATGTGGGGCACAGGCTGCTCCTCCTTCCCCTCCCCCCCCATTTCTCTCCTCCTCTCCCATCTCCCCCTTGCTCCCCCTTCCCCTCCTCCTTCTCCTCTGCTTCCTCCTCCTTCACCCTGCAGAAAAGGCTAAGGAGGGTCTGCAGAGCCTGATCCTTCTCTCCCTCCCCACTTTCCTCCTCTCTCCTTCCCCTCTTTCCTCTCCTCCATACCCCCTGAGGAGCACAAGGGCACATAGACTGACCATCAAAGTCCAACCATGGGAGGCCTCTGGCTCCTGGAACAGACCCGCTTAGGGTGGCAAGAACCTTCCAGAACTCATCCCATGTCTAATTTCATAGATGGGGAAACTGAGGCCAAGTAAAAGGCGGGCCTTGCCCAGGTGCACTAGTGCATGGAGCCATCAGGATCACGAGTCTAGGTCTCAGGGCTCAGTTAGTTCAAGCCCAAGGGCTAGACCCCCAAGTTGACCTCTTGGCTCAGATAGCTAAGGTTTGGGTCAGCTCCCTGGAGGGGCATCTTGGCAATCAGCCCCCCCTGAGTCTTACCGGGTGCATCGGAGGCCCCTATGCCTGGGAGCTGGGGGCTGGCCTCTTGGAGTGCAGGTGGTCTCCCAAGACTCATGCCAGAGCTGGTGAGGTGCTCTATAGAGGGGCCTGGAGCCTCAGGGCTGAGCAGTCTGTGCTGGACAGATGTGACCTCCAGGTCCACTTGATCCTGGGTGGTGCGGACAGAGTCCTCCAGGGCATTGTCTGTGGAAGAGGTAGATGAGTGCAGGTGGGTTGAGGCGCAGGTGATCAGGACAGCCTGAGTCCAGGGAGAGGGCTCTAGGGATCCCATCCTATCCTCAGAAACTGCCCAGTTGGGCCAACCTCAAGCTCTCCCCACCTACCTACTCCTCTCTCTGGAGACTGCTTGCAGGTGGAGGCCCCTGAGATCCATGTCAGGGCAGATGCTGCCTTGCCCAGAGCCCCATCCTCCCTCAATGCCTTCAGAAGAACACTGCCTCCTCCAGGGAGCCACCAGGCCTGAACCCCTAACCACAATGCTACTTTCCATCCCAGACCTCCCCACGAGGCTGACTCAGGACCCTGGGACACAGGATTCCCAATCCCAAGCCTGGGGCCCCGGTAGCCTCATGCCAAATTGAGGGCCTAGGGAACCCTAGGAAATGGGTGTCCAGATGGCCACAGCTATAAGCTTCATTCCTGGGGAGAGGCTTGGGGTCTACCTGGCTCCCAACCTGCCTTCCTTTTCCCCTGCAACCTAGCCAGGGCCACAGTAGCCCCACCTAGCCTCAATCCCTTGCTGTGTGCACCAGCCCCACTGTGGCCTCATGTGTGTATCCCTGGCAGGTCCACCTGCCTGGCCCTCTCTCCTTCTCCTCTTCCAAGTCTTCAAGCCCCTCCTGAAGGGCTCCTTCCACTTCACCCCCAATTTCCAGAGTGCAGAGGTGACTCTAGGCTGTCGTCTGCAGGATCAGGGCACCCACCTCTTCCTTCCCCAGTCTAAAGGGTTCAAGCGGGACCCCTGGACTGGCCTCAGGACTAGAGATCAGCTGTGAGATTGACATTATTCCCCTTACAGCTGCCAGAACTGTCCCACTAGGGACAATGAGATAACCCCCTGGATATCGAGTGCCTGAGCCCCTCAACCCATATCTGCCACACAGGGCCCTGGAAAACCCCTCAGCCCCCAGCAGGCTACACATGGCTGTCACGGGTGGTTCTGGTCACTCTGTGAGACCTTCAGTATAAGCAAACTGCCACAGGTCCACTCAAGGGGGCCCTGGGCCACCCATGACGCCGGAGCCACTGGGCAGAAAAGCAAGAAGGAGCAGACAAGAGGTGCAGGGAGCCAATTTATTGTTGCTGACCAAAAGGGGCAGCCTCACACACAGAGCCTGTGTCTACTTGCAGGGAAGGCCCAGAAGGGTCTACAGAGCTTGGCGGTGGCCTCAGGGAAACACCCTGGTGAGGGGTCTCAGGTTTCAGAAGAGGCCAGGCAGTGTGGGGCTGGAGACTGGCGGGATGGATTGGGCCCCCATGGGAATAGGAGAAATGCCCAAGTCCATGTCTTGTGTCCAGAGCCCCCAAGGCTCCTGCCATCCCAGAGGGAAGGAAATAGTCCAGAGCTAGGGGGTGGGGGGTGGGGGTGTCCTTTGAGATGCTCCTGGAGTATTTCCAACATTGTAAACACCATGCCCTGTCCTCCTGGCTGAAGTCCAAGTGCAGCGAGGTAGGAAGGGCCCAGCAGGAGGGCAGGGTAGGTGAACTGGGACTCCCTCAGGGGCTCTGTGGTGGGTGATGAGCAGCATGCTGGGCTCTGTGAACACTCCTCTCTCCCTGCTGGCCCCCATGTCACAATTGTAGCAGCTTCAGGGATGTGTGGCCACCTCATCCCCATCTGGGCAGATGTGCAGAGTGACTGTCTCTCCAACCGTCCCGAAGCTGACCGTCTGAGTAGAAAGCTCTGTTGTGAAGCTGCTCTGGCCAATGTCCACAGACCGCTGGACCCGGGTGCAGAAAGATTGTGGGCGGGGGGGAGCTGTGCCCATGGGCCTGACCTGGGCCTCCCTCACAAAGAAGGAGACACTCTCAGGGCTGCGGGCCTGGGGACTGGATGGCAGCTGCGATGACAGTCCCCGAGACTCGGGCCTAAAGAAGCCCCACGGGCCTGGTGGATTTAGCGCACGCCCCACGTTGAGCAGGATGGGCTGCCCCACGGTGGGCTCCCTAATCTCTCTCTGGATCACTGAGACCTCACAGGGTGGGTCACTGGGGACCCTGGGCATGGTGGGGCTGCCACAGCTGTAGGTCTCCCCTTCCTCAGGTACATAATCCTCTAGATCGGCCAGTGTCAGCACACGGCCGTTGTGTGTGAGGATCTTGGGGTCACGATCCTGAAGGCCATCGGTGTCCTGGGACTTCTCCAGCACAAAGGCCCCCTCTTCTTCTCTCTCCTCCTCTCTTCCCTCCTCCTTGAGGGCGGCCCTGGCCTCTTCTGATGGATCAAGGCTGCCTATGTTCGGAGTGGCCCAGTCCACGCTGCCCCCAGAATCCATATGTAAGACCAGGGGCTCACTGATGCAGACCACAGCTGGCCCCTGCACCCCAGCCTCCTGGGCCAGCAGTTTGTTGTTGGAGTTATTGGAATTGGGGTCCCCACCGGTCACCTCCTCTCTGGTAGGAGACACACCCTGTGGGCCTATCTTCTTCACTCGGACTTCGATGGTCTCCTCCACCTCCACCCACTTGGGCTGGGACCCTGTGCCCCCAGGCGGAGTGGGTGAGTGGGTTTCTGGCTCCGTCACGTACAGTGTGGGCACGGTGGGCTTCTGGCCCAGCTCCACCTCAGGCCTGCGGGGCTGGCCTACCCCTGGCAGGTACAGCAGATCGGAGGCTAACAGGCCCAGCCTGGGCGGGCTGGCAGAGCGGCGGGAAGGAGAGCGGGAGGGGGACTTGCTAGAGTGTCGCCGGCCACGGGGACTCTTCACCACAGTGGTGATGGTCTCTTCTCTGGGGGAGGGGAAGAAGGCCCGAGAGGAGGTGGGCATAGTGCCCAGGTGTGCAAAGAGATAAGTTAGTATACCAGCGAGCAGGTGGTGAAGATGCATAAAGAAACTCCTAACTATGTGCTCGAGCCAGATACGCACAGCCCCAGCCACAGAAGCAAAGAAACAAAGCACAAAATCCCGCGTGGCCAACCTTGGGCTCTGGTAAGTGGATTTTGACATAAGAGGTGAGGCACTGGGGAAGGCCTGTGCCTCCAAAAACCAGATTTTCAGTGTTCCCCTGGCCAGGACCCTCTCTTCGTCCGTGACAGCACCACGCTTTGAATGCAGGAGAAGGTGCATTACTCAGCTCTCAGAGAGCAATACCTGAGTGCCTCAGAAACCCTCAGTTAAGAACAGGCTGGACAACTCATGCTGCAGGTACACACAGGGTGCTGGGTCAGGGAAGGCTGCCACAGCCCCTACCTGTAACTTGTTCTGACTAGGCCTGGAGACCTGTATTCCTCTGGGGCTCAGGAAGAGGGGCTTGGCATGTGTGTGGTGACAGCTCAAAGCTAGTGCCAGCTGCCTGCTGTGACTAAGGTGCTGTGTGTATCTCTTACGCAGCTTTGCTTATGTCTAACTTGGAGCTTTATTCAGGAACAACTGTGGCCAGGGATGGACCCAGAGATGTGTGGCCAACAGGGAACACAGCAATTACAGCTCCTGCCTCCTACAACCCTCACCTGGGAAGGATGGTATTCTCCATCTACCGATGGAGAAGCTGAGGCTGGGGACACCAGGCTGAGTCAGAGCCTGCCTGCACATTGGGGGAACCTAGGCCAGGCCTGTATACTAACCTTGTCGTGCCCAATCTACAGATGCAGGGTAAGCTGAGTGGAACCAACTCCTCCTAAATAGGCCCCACTACTGGGTTCACTGCACTGAGGCTGGGAGCACAGCTCAGGGGCTGTCTCTCCAACCTGTTTCCTTCTGCAGTCGACTGCCCTAGGGGACAATGCCATGCCCAGGAGTCAACTTTCTCTATTCCCTCAAGCTAAGAGAGGAACACGTTTCTTTTTTTTATCTTTATTTATTTTTGTAGAGGCAGAGTCTCACTTTGTCGCCCTTGGTAGAGTGCCACGGTGCCACAGCTCACAGAAACCTCCAGCTCTTGGGCTTAGGCAATTCTCTTGACTCAGCCTCCCAAGTAGCTGGGACTACAGGCGCGCGCCACAATGCTCAGCTATTTTTTTTGTTGTTGCAGTTTGGCCGGGACTGGGTTCAAACCCACCACCCTACTTACTGAGCCACCGGCGCTGCCCCAGGAACACTTCTCTATACAAAGTCAGAGCCGCCACTTCCCTAAGCCTGGGACAAATAGGACTTTGGGGTGCCTTCTGAGTCTTGGACCACCTAGCCTTAGGCATGAGTCACCTCTGAAGCTTGCTCAGTGGGGCTTCCAGGCAACATCTCTCTCGTTTCATTTCCTCATGCATATGAAGTAGATAATAATGTTCCCCTCATGGATAACAAGTAGAATTAATCTGTATAAAGCTAGAACATGGATCCATACCTCCAAGGGTAGGATACTTACCACCACCCAGGTAGCCCTATCTATTATGGGGTGGCACCATCCTACTTGGAGGTAAGAGGGAGAAAGTCAAGAAGGGCTAACCCAGAATCTCATCAATGCCTGACCATGGGATTCTTCAGCAGCATGGCCAACTGAAGGCCCCTTTTGGAGGTAATAAGACCATAAGGAACTAAGAAGTTTCTTATCCTGGAGTCAGTCATTTGGCCTTAGGAAACCATAGTCTGTCCTGTCTCCTAGCTTTTGCAAGCTTTTCTACCACCTCCACCTGCAAACACTTCTTCCTGGAAGTCCTCCCAGATTATGCAGGTCAAAACCAATCCTACATTCTGTGGGTTCACCCAGCTCTGGTCCCCTTTTTTGCTTCATCATCAATAGCATATGTGGTTTTCCTCCAGCCTTGAAGGCACTGAAGGATAAAGAAAGGGACAGTGGGTGTGGCACCTGGGAAATAGGATCTCAGATGGCTTCCTATCAGTAGCCACTCTGAGCTAGCCTCCTCTCTTCCCTGAACCTCACTTTCCCCATATTCCAAATGTGAGGATTAGGCTTGCAGACTTCAAAGGGCTACCTTATTTAAATTAAACCCAATTAATAAAAATTCAATAAAATTTGAAATTCAGTTCTGCAGTCACATTAGACACATTCCAAATGCTCGACAGACACGTAGTGTGGCTATTGGCTGCTGTAATAGACAGTGTAGACAGAGAGTATTTCCATCACCACAGAAAGTTCTATTGGACAACACTGCCCTGGAACCTCAGATTTTGAGGGTAGAATTCTGTTTCTAGCCCACTGAGGGAAGCATCTCTGAATCCCAGCTTCACCTTAACTAGTGTAATTTTGGGTCCAAGCCCTGGGTGAGCCACTGTGAGTGTGAAGAATATGTTTCCCCTACAGAGGCAGTGGATTGTGGAGAGGGTACTGAGACCTTGGAAGCCAATGCTGTGAGATGTTAAGGTAGCTAAAGTCCAAGGAAAAGGTGGTTATGCAAGAAGATATGGGCAAGGTGCTGGCAATCTGCAGGCTGAACAAAGGCTATGTGAGCAGGCACTTAGGCAAGCAGGTGGCCAGGCATGACCCAGGGGACGATCCAAGAGGGTTAGAAGCATGCAGAAGAGCATTGCCGTCAGAACGAAGGTTAGGAACACACCTGCACTTACATGATGACGGTTTTCTTGGGGACTTTAGTCTCTTGCTCAGTGACTACAAAGAAAACAGTCGGAATAGCGAGGGTTATAGACCAGCCAGCGCTCAGGGGCTGAGCTATCTGAGTGGCATGCCTCTGGGCAGACCGTCTCAGCTAGGAGCCTCAGTTTCTTCATCCTTAAGATGGAGGTGATGGTGCCTGCCATCAGTGGCTGGGGCATGAGGAGGTATAACAACAGTGCATGTGCACGTGAAGGCAGCACCCATTGTCTCTCTGGAAGGTCTGGCAGGGGCTAGGAGGACAGTGCGGGCCCTGCCTTGGCTGCCCACACCAGACTCCTAGCTTCTCCCTCAACTCATGTGCTGAAGGAGCCCTGTGAATCTGTCAGGCCTGAAGTCCTAGAGAAGGAGCCCTGTGACTCTGTCAGGCCTGAAGTCCTAGAGAAGGAGCCCTGTGAATCTGTCAGGCCTGAAGTCCTAGAGAAGGAGCCCTGTGAATCTGTCAGGCCTGAAGTCCTAGAGAAGGAGCCCTGTGAATCTGTCAGGCTTGAAGTCCTAGAGATCTGGGAACAATGGCTTGTGGCTACATGAGAGATAGCAGCCACACTGCGACTGATGACTCATTTATAAAAAATTCTCAGGGAAGAGGTTCTCTGGAGTCCTGAAAATGGTACCATGAGGCACCAGAAGTCCTACCAAAAACAGCCCCAGAGGACGCCAGGTCCTGATCTCTGAACAAGTGGAGCAATCTATTTCTCTAGGGAGCATCTGGAGTCCACTAGGCTCAGTGGCTTCTCCTGTTTTTCCTAGTGACTTCCTCCCTGGAGCTGGAAGGACCGGGCCTGTGGTTGCTATCTTGTAAGATGGGGTCCCTGGATTCCAGAGATGGGATGGGATGCATCTAGGAGCAGGAAGTGCCTGCTGTCCCCCTATAGTGTCAAATGAGGCACAAAGACTTCCCCTCCCAGCCTTGGCCATCTTAACCACTCTCACCACCTTGTGGGGAATTTCCTGCCTTGCTATACCAGGTGAGAAAGGCTTTCCCTTAGAAAAAAGACCCACTCTGGGAGGCCAAGGCAGGTGGATTGCCTGAGCTCAGGAATTTGATACCAGCCTGAGCAAGAACAAGACCCCATCTCTACTAAAAACAAAAAACAAACAAAAAATGAGCTGGGCATTGTGTGCTTGTATGTGGGGAGTGCCTATAGACCCAGCTACTCAGGAAGCTGAAGCCAAGGAATCGCTTGAGCCCAAGAGTTTGAAGTTGCTCTGAGCTATTATGCCATACCACAGCACTCTACCAGGGCAACAGAGTGAGACTCCGTCTCAAAAAAAAAGAAAAAGAAAAGAAAGACTGGGAGAGTCCTTTAGAGCTGTCTCAGCCGAGGTGCACCTGAATTGAATGTACTAGCTCTGTCAGTGTATGCACGTGGGACCCACATTTACTGTGCATTTATTTGTGCACATGCACACGCATGTGTATGTATATGCATGTGTGCACATATGACTGTGTCCACACATGTATGTGCATCCATACATATGTGTGTACCTGCACATGTATACCTATATGTAGGAGTGTTTGCATGTTTGCACAGGCTGTTCCCTGGAGATAGACTAGGACCCCGAACCAAAGCTCTGTGTATTCAGCCTAAAGTTGGCCACAGAGAAAGCCAGTGTGTCTGCTGCTTGCAAGCTGGACTCTGAGCAGAGCAGAGGGAACACCCTCTAACAGGGCACCTCTGGGCCACTCAACTCCTGGAACTTTCATTCCTCGACCTAAACTACCACCTGACCAGCTCCTGGTCCTGAGTGAGTATCTGCGACCAAGGAAGGCATAGCTGTGCGAAGCAGGGCTCATGGCCCAGCGCGGTTCACAAGCCAGGGGGGTGGTGCCTGCCCCAGGCAGGGCTGCCAGCCCCACTCTGGTGTGGAAAGAGCCGTCAGGTTAAAGAGGAAGCAGCAGGAGAGGAGTTAGGAAGCAGAGAGGTGCCAGGCTGCGACTCTGGGGTCTTCCAGGGCAGACCTTTTCGCCTCGCTGAGGCACCTTCACCACATGTGGCACCAGTGAGGCCCAAACCTGCTCTCTCATGTGGCCACCCCTTCTGCTGTTCCCAGAAAGAGACCTGTTGTGAGGACCAAGTGAATGACTGTAGTGGACTCTCCAGCAGGAGTACCCTGGGTGTCCCCATCAGGCACTTCCTCGACCATGAGATCCATGAGGAGCTGAGGTATATAGCGGCAGAAGGATTTGTGTTGATGCTGTGGGATAGTAGAGGTCACAGGACCTCCAGGGACTAATCAGACATGGGACACCATGGAAAAAGGCTTGGCTAATGCCTCTGGGAGTTGAGACACAAGGATTTCTGAAGCCTGGAGAGGGTGTCAGAGGTCCCAGGAAGCCCAACTCTGTGAGGGTCCAGAAAGAAAACCAGCTTCCAGACATTGGGCCCTGGGCAGTCGGATCCAGTGAAAACCACATGAGCCACTTTTAGGACTTGGAAGACATGTATTACAATCCATCCCACAGCAGGACTGCAGTTCTGCTAAATGATGTCCTGGTTTCTTCTGCTTGGATACCCCCAGGAACGGGAGGCTAACCATCTATCCAGGTGGGCAGCTCCAGCTGGGAAGCCAGGGCAAACACAAGGTGCCTTCCTTCCTGGCAGCCCCTGCCCCACCCTGGCTGGCAGTGAGATAATGAGACTTGCTGTGTGGCCCAGTTGCCTCCCAGGACCCCAGGAGTGGCCCCAGGCCTGGCCACATCAGGCAACAACCTTCACCTGTATGTGAAGGGTCTCAGGTTCCCCTCCCCAAAGAGTCTGGGCCACCTCGTTGCAACCATGTTGGCCATTGATCCACAGGGGAAATGGTCCTCAGCCCAGCAGGTGGGCCTCTCCAGCTTCACCTTGCACAGAGGGGCTGTGTCCCTGATACATGCCTCTGGGAGCTAAGCTGGGGCCGGCAGCCTCTCTCCCTCTGCCCTAAGAGGGAACCCCCCTTCCTCAGAGATATCCTTCCCACCATTTCTGCTGTCACCTGCATGAGGCCACCTCTGTGGCCTCGCCTGGCAAACTATCCCCAACTTCTTTATGCACACACATTGTTTCCCCAAGGATGGTGATCAGGGCTTAGGGATCCCTCTATACCAACCCCTGCCCACCCAGGGTTCCCTTGCCAGCCTTCACAAGGGCTCTGAGTTCATCACCTGCCCTCTGCTGGCCCACCACACCACTTCGGCAGCCTCTCGTCCCAAGGTGCCAACCCTACCTCCTCCCTCAGGAAGTAGGCCTTGATTGGAAGAATGACACTCTCAGCCCTGCCTGGTGCTGCTCAAGCCTGTGGAGGGTCCAGCCTGGGAGCTGCCTAGATCACACAGGCCAAGGAGTAGGACCTACCTTCCACAGCAGCCACAAGCTGCTCTCTGTGGCGCTGCTCTCGGGCCTGCAGTGCAGGGCTCTGCATGTATAGGTCTGCGCCACCTCGTGTGGAGCCCAGCCGGTTCACCAACTATAGACAGATGGCAGAAACCTGTTAAGAGCCTGAGGCACCCTGAGGGGCCTAGGCCATCCCACTGTGGCCGTGTTGGCTGTTTGCAGTACAGTGGGCCTCACTCAGGGGGACCCACACTGCCCTAGAGCCTTCTGCAGCCATAGGGACAGGCCTGTCCAGGGTGGTGGTGATGAGGCCCATACCAACTGTAGCAGAAAGTGCAAGTGCAGAGCTCACATGGGTCCCCTTGTGTTCTGGAGTGGCTGTGAGCAGCAGCCACACACAGGAGGCTGGCAGCCCGACAGGAGCCCTGGAAGTCTTGGCCAGTGCCCTGGGTTCCTAGGGTACCCGAAGTAGCACACACCCACTGTGGGTCCCTTCACACAAGACCCTGATCCCAGAAGCCCCCAGCCTCAGCCCTGTGGACACAGTGACAGGTGCAGAGGGCAGCTCTGTCTGTCTGGAAACGTTGGCTGTATCCATAAGAAGGCACCTGTACTGAGAAACTGACGCTCCATTTTTACTTGATCAATACCAGATACCCTCCAAAAGCAAAAAGCAAGTGGCATCCCTGAAATGGCAAAGGATACCAGAGAACAGAGTGCCTGGTTTCACATGAGAGGAGTGGGAGGCTTTGGTGTAGGGGAGGAGGAAGGCCAGAGTGTGGAGGGATGGCTTGGCTGAGGATGATGGTGACAATAGCCTGTTGTCCTCTGGCTTGGCATCAGGGATGTGGGTGACAGTGGCCATGCTGTCAACTGGCCTCTGCCCAGAGTTCCTGTACCTTGATGGCAGGGCCTGGGTGGGCTCTTTGGTCCCTCCACCATCAAGCCTCATCTCCCTGTGATACCCCTCACCCTCATGCCTCACCTCACACTCATAGTGGCCCAGGTCCTCCTTGTCAGCTGCCCGGATCACCAGCACCAGACTGCCACTGCGGGGTTCACTCATCACTCGGTATTTGCCACCAGGGGTTAGCAGGGCATTGTCCTTGTACCACCTGGAAGCCACCCCAGAGGGCCCATGAGGTAGGGCTCAGGTCAGCTACAGCCTCCTCATGGTGCCCTGCCCCAGGCCCCAAGCCCCTACCCCTCCAGAAGATGAAATCCACCTAGTTGTGCCCTCCTGGTGGTAGCCAGGGTCCACAGTGCCTACTATTCAGCTGACAGCCACGGTCATGTGTACAGCCTATCCCTGACATGAGGAATTCACTACCCACACCTCGTGCCCTACGCAGGGGCTAACTCCATGCCGACTCCAGGTCCAGGTCCCACCTGATCTGGGGATACGGGGTGCCTTCAATGGTGCAGGTGAACTGGGCATCCTCTCCCTCTACAAAGGGCGCTGCCCGGACCTTTTTCACAAACCTTGGGGGTACTGTGGGATGAAGGGCAGACAGAGAGGAACAAAGTGATAGGGAAAAGAACAAAAAGATACACAGAGACAGAACCAGGCACAGAGACAGGGAAAGCAAACCAGAGACAGACACAGAGAGACAGAGACAGTGACAGAGAAGCCCCATGATGGTGCTGAGGGCAGTGCCAGGTAGGGGACCCCCTCGGTGAGCCCCCAGAGCACAGTCAGCCATCCATACCACCCTCCTGCCCACCCTGTTCTCCAGCTCCCTCGCCCACACCCTCAGCCCCACCAGCAGTCCTAGTCCCTTTGTGGGCCCACAGCACCCAGCCAGGGCCCCTAGACCCACCTTGCACTAGGATCTTGCCCAGGGTGCTGGCATTGCCAGCAGCACTGGCTGCAAAACACATATACTGGCCGGAGTCCACTCCAGTCAGGTTGTCCAAGATGAGGGCACATGAGCCGTCAGGGTCCTCAATGAGGATGTGGTGAGGGTCCACCTCCACCTGCTTCCCATCTGGAAAGGAGGGGTAAGGGCCATCACAACAGGTCCTCCATTGGGGACGAGAAGCTGGGCCTGGCTTGGTGGGTGTAGTCTCAGGGGGTAACCAAGGGGCCACAGGGCCAGGCATGGACCACTGCTGGGTCCAGCTTGCCAAGGCACCCTGGAGGGACAGGCCAAGACCAGTCTCCCTTTCTCTTTGTCTCTGTCTCTCCATCTCTCTCTGTCTCCTTTTACCTCTATCTCTCTCTCTGCCTCCATCTTTCTGTCTCTTTCACTCGTCTTTGTTTATCTCTGTCTTTCATTCTGTCCTTTCTATCTCTCTGTCTCTTTCTCTCTCAAACTTTGACACTAGCTGGAGGCAGGGGCTGGGCTGGGCTGGGTTGGGCTGGGTGAATTGAACCCTACAGGGGACACTTCTTCTAGACAGTCAAATCCTTGGTAACTTTACCTTCTCAATGATCCTTGACTCTCCCCAAGGTCCCCAGGGGACCTCCAAAGTGCTCATCGCACCCCAGCTCGCATGTTGCTGGCCCTGTCCTCACTGTGGCCTGTATAGTCCAGAGTCCACAGCCCTCTCTCAAAATCACGACACCTGGCCCGCCCAGCTGCCAGCCAGCTGCTGCCATGGCAGACAGAAAGTTCTCCCCAACCACGTGAAGAGCTAACAGGCAGTGAGCAACACTACAGTGCCCTGGCCTATCCCAGGCCCCCAACTTGTATACCCCTCGCCCAGCCATGCCCTTGAGCCACCTCCTGCATCACAAATGGGTGCACACTACCCCCCTCCCACATGAAGAGACTCTCTGCTGGGGCCCTGGAGCTGCCCCATTCTGGCCTGTCCCTAAGGCAGACACCCTGAGCACTAGTTCCCCCAGCAGCGCACACACACACACACCTGTTCAATCACCCTTTTATGCAATATGCATTGGAAGGCTGCAAAACATCTCTGAAATACAATAAAGGACTGCAGCTCATGGCTTTCCAACAAAAACATTCAAAGACTAAAAAACATAAAATAAATTATCCTGGTGTGAACACTCAAGCAACCAACCTACTAACCAACCATCTCCAGCCACAATGTGGCATGAATATTTCCCCATGGAAAATTAATTTCCCCCATGATGTTTAAATATACAATATTGCATGGATTCATGAATTCCAGTAGTTCTGGGAGTGCTTTGCAAAACTGCTTAATTCACAATCTCATAAGCAGCAACGGCTTCTGATTTGAATAAAATTGTAGGAAATCATTTTAAATTATATATTTAAGCCTTACCTTATTTATTCCCCCAACAACACCAAGATTTAAATTATATTTTAAAAACAAAACTAGCTACCATCCACCTTTATCACAACCCCAGAAGAGCTGTTCTCACACCCGGTCTCTGGTGCATCTCCTCCTGGACTCTCCTAAACCCACTCCCACTAGTCTCAAGTCTGTCCCTAAACAGCTCTTGTTAGGGTCACCACACCCTCAGGTACTTCTCAGTCCTCATCTTCCTGTTAGAAAAGAATTCTCTCTGGACTCCTCAGATTCTCATGTTTCCATCCTGTGAGCAGAGACACAGGCGGGTTTAAAAATGTCCTTATAAGGACAGCTGGAGATGTCTTCCTGCCTGGATGTGTCCCATGGCAGTAGACAGAAAGCCCTTCCCTTCCTTTCCTGGGAGACTTTTACTTTTCTGCATTCCAGGGTGGCAAGTCTTCTACTAACTCTGGAGGGAAGCATGGGGAGATGTACCAGCAGCCCCATAAGAGCTCAACATCTCCTTAGATTTTGGGGTTTCTTCTTCCTCAAGGAACATTGTCTGAGACATGGCCTTCTGAAAGGGAAAGAAAAAGGTGGCCCCACTTGACCTCTTCCTCTACATTTTGCCTCTTAATGAAAAGAAACGTGGCAGGTGGTTGCCATCTGAGCACTCAGAAGTGGGCTTAATGGCAGACACCTGGACAGTGCCCTGGGTGATGCACCTCCCCAAATCCCCACTGGGGACTTTGCTGGTTCACTAAAAGTACTATTAATAGAACCAGTGCTAGAGCTGAGGAAGATTCCTTTGTCACACCACAGCCATAGAAACTCATGTGTGCACTGAGTCCAAGGGACAGGCCACCACCATCTATGACAGACGGCAGGGCAGGGCTCTTGGTTTGCTTGCTCGGAGGTGAGGGGATGGGCACTAAGCCCATGTTAAGGAATAGCAGCCAGGGCACAGGCATCCTGTGGAGCAGCATCCTGCATCTATCACGCTGGCCTTACATTCTTCCAGAAATGACAGCAAAGGGTCTGAGTCTTTGCTCTGGGCCTTGAAGCAGGAGATTTCCCTGAGACTGACAACCACCCTGGCCCTACCAACCACCGCCATGAGGGAAAACATACAAGACACGCTAGTCAGTGCCTGCACTCTAGGATCTTTGGGTGGCATCTGTAACACCAACATGGGTGATGTGCTGCAGGAGAAGGTGACCCAGAGGGACTCAGATGAGTTCTTACTGTCAGCCCTGCCTCCTTGGATGCCTCCCTTAGCCCTTACGGGGAAACTTGATGAGGGTTGAGAGGTGTTATCATGGCACCAGATGCCCCATGGCTAGTGGCTCTCATCAAAAAGGTCACCATTGTGCAAGTTGAACTGTCGGGGCTCAGGGGCTATAGACCCCTGAACCTGTACAGCAATGTGATATAGCTAATTTAAGGTGTTCCCAAGGCTAAAACAGACGGTGCCCACAGAGATGACTTTGCTGCCCACAGTATATTATCCCATCCTTATCCCCTGATTCCTTCCAGCCCACACCCCAACCTCAACTTTCTTAAGAGAAAAATGACAGGGTGGGTTGTAGGCTCCCTGCACCCATTGGGATGGAAGGCTTATCTGCCCATCCCATATGGGGGAGTGGCGCACAAGGAAGAACTCAAACTTCTATGGCTCTGCTGGATACAGGCAGCCAACTTGCCTTCCTGCTCTGTTCAACTGTCAGGAGGGGGGCCTTTGGGTCCCACGGCTTTGGCTTCTACACCTGGACACTGATGTTTAACGTGTCTGTGATTCCCACCTCATATGTGCCAGAGGACTGAAGTCAGGGCATGCTACATGTAGAGAGAGAGGGCAGTAGAACTACGGAATCACATGCCAGTCCAGCCCCCTCTTGGCTTCTTTTCTGTTTCTGTCGGCCAATCTGGCCTTTTTGTGGGTTGGTTGACAGAAACAGTAAAGAAGCCAGGAGGAGAAAGGAGGTCCCACACTTCACTGACAACTCAAGGGCAGAAGGTGAAGAGAGGCACAACATCCCAACTCAGCAGTCTTGTACAGCCCATAGCAAGTGCCAAAGGAGCTGGTGGCTGGCAACAAATGATCACCAGCTCAATCCAGTTACGTCTCCTATAATTCCAGCTAGTGTAGACTTCATGACCATCATGAAATCCAGTGCACAGATGCCTTCTTTTTTTATCTAGTCCTGTCTTTCAGGAATCCAAGACCACTTTGTATTCACATGGCAAGATGTCCAATACGCATGTCACAGGAGCACCTAAGTTGTACTAATGTCTGCCCTCTCACATTAAAGTTCCTCATCATATGGATGAGGAACTCATCATATGGTTGATGTTCTGCTGACTGGACAGCCAGAAGCCTCCCTCTCAAAAGCCCTGATTGGGCTGTTTTGACAGCTCCACTAGTGGCAGTAGCTAAGGGATCCTTCCCCACTACTATTCAGGCAAAGTCACAATTGTCACCCTTCATCCTAACACCATAGGCCTAACACCATAGGGAACTTTTCAGGTATTGGGACCAGTATGTCTCCACTTGAGACTTCTGATCCCTTCCCCATACCTCCCAATCAGCCAATTCAGAATCACCAGGATGCCCCCAGGAGCTGTCCACAAGCAGGCCCCAATCCAGTAATGACTCTTTCATCCTCTGGAGCTCGACCACTCTGCCAACTGGACACTTGGATGATGGGAGGCACCCCTTGGGGCCTGGGACTTATTCTATTCCTGACACGGCCACTGGATACATGTTACTTTGGAAAGTCAGCTCTTAGCATGTAACATACAACAGGGCTTTGTCTGGGTAGGCAACAGACATCTTTCCATTCAGGGATGGGCAACTCAGACTCCACAGCTAGGTGAGAAAGGCCCAACTGGCCTCACATGTGAAGTGAAAACAGAACTGGCTTCTTGGCTTTAAGTGAACAAGCAGCCACTCTCCAGGGGGAAGCAGCTTCACTTCTTTTCCCTTATGTAGAGTTGCCATCTCCACAGGGTTTGAATTAACAGAGCTCTGCTGAGATGCCTAGACCACTCATCTTCCAGCTAAATAAGCTAAAGCCCCACAGAGCACCCCAACCACTGCAGCTGCCCAGACTCAGCCCCAACCACAGAGAGGCGGGTCCTTGGCTCCGTGGTCAGAGCACAAGGCCACACCGGTAGTTCTGACCACAGCTCTTCTCCTTGGTGAACGCTGTTATAGTCTTACTGATTCTTGAGGCATTGCTGATGGCCCAGTGGTTTGGTTTGCCACTTTGAAAACTACAGACTGGCAGATAAAAGACACCGCTCCTTGGGGCAACAAGCCATGAAAGTAAATTGAGACCACCAGCATTCTTGCGTGGAACTGCCACGGTGCCATGCTGTCATACCCTGTTCATCATATAGAGACCACACCACAGGCCAAACCAAGGACTGCTGAGAGAGATGCTTTGGAGTCTGCAGGAGAGAGTGGCTCCATCACACAGGATGTCCCCCATAGCCCATCCTGGCAAAATGGTCTCAGGGAACCAGACACCCTTCTTGAGGCTATCTGTGGCAACTGCCTGCTGTGAGGCTGCTTCAGGCCAGTGGATGGCTGACTCCAGCCACACCTCGTGGCTAACATGATCCCTGTGTCTGCCACGTGATCACCTGAGCACCCAGAGGAATGGTCTGGACCTGAGGAGGGTATGGTAAAGGGTATAGGGTTAAACTCCTCAGATCCCAGGCAGTGGGGCACTAATGATTGGCCCCAAGTCTTCCTCCAGAAGAAGTTCTCTGGGTGACTCTCCCAAGCCACACCAGGACATAGCCTGTGATCATCAGCTCTGACCAGAAGATGCAAGGGTGGTCCTTTTGCATGCTCCAGCCAAACACCCTGCCCCATTCTCCGCCAGTCATTCCTGGGCACACAAATGCCCCCAGACTGGTCTTACACAAGCAGAATAGGCAGGACCGACTGTCCAGGGCTGGGTTCAGTTATAAGACTGAACTAGGGACTTTTGGAGGCTTGTCAGCCAACCCAGGTGAGAATTACCTGACAACTCAGGTGACTCATGGGGGATGTGTGGGAGGCACGGTCAGTCTGTATTAATGCACGTCTCTCTGGGAGCCCCCAAATTGTAAACAATAATTTTGTGCCATCAAGACTCCCCACATGGGCACCAGGCCACACCTGCCTCTGTCCCACACACGACAACTTGCACCTTGGGGTAATTACAAAGGACCTTCAGGTGTTTTAGGGAACCTAACTGGTATATCGTGTGCAGAGCTCTCAAAACGAGGCTGCCCTCCATGACTTGGAGCCCCCAGGGGAGGGATGACGGACAGGTGCTTTACTAACACACATAATTATAATTGGTTTTCTCACAACAGTGGCCATTCAACTAAAGAAAAATGGCACAAGATTTGTCCCTGCCTTTGGCTAAAGTGGCCCTGATGCTGCACTAGCCCAAAGGCAATGAGATGGGCCTCACTGGACAGGGTTGTCCTGATGTTGTACCCTGCAGCTGTCTGCACACCCACCTGCCTCTCCCTGGGTGCTCTCCACCTCTGTAAATGCAAACCCCATCTCCCGGGATGGTCAGCACACAATTGTGTGGTCATCCCAGATGCCAACCTCTCTCTCATACATACTGTCCAACCCACCAGCAAACCTGGCCACTGTGCATGCCAAGTTCGTCTAGACCCAGTCCCCAGCACTCGGTTACTGTATTTCCCAGGATGGCACCCATGTCCCTTCTTGACCCTCCCCTGTAGGTTCTGGCATTACAGCCACAGTGACAGATTACAGAGGCCAAACTGTCCTTGGGCTGCTCAAAATTCTGCATGGCTCCAGTGCAGTGAAGGACCAATGCTGCCTAAAGAAAGGTCTGTCGTTGTCCCTTGGAATGTCCCGATAATACAGTCTGTTTTCCCTGGGGGCCTTGGACTACATCACTTCATCTACACTAACAAGGAGATTCATGGTGGGTACTCCAGGCCGTGTAGGTCACCATGACCTCTGGAAGAGCTGGAGACTGAAGTCAGCCACAAAGTGGTCAACCCCATCTCCATGACCATGCCCCAATTATAACCCTGGTCACCAAGGCTCTGGTGAGCTTTCCTGGTTGGCAACAACCCATGTGTGTTTTCACACATCACCACTGTGAGCAACAGGTGCTGTCCACAGGACCCCAATGTGGGGGTACAACTAGAAGCTTATGCTTGGTGGCACCTAATTGCTTCCCTGGACTGGACCTCTCCCCTGACTGACCTTAATCTTCATCCTTTTGCGGCAATAAGCCCTAACTCTTGCATGCAATGGCTTTGCTGAGTTCTGTGAGACCATCAGTGAGTTACTGAACTCCCTGCCTCTTCACAGCCCCATACACATTCCCTGAGCCCCAGCCTTTGCATGGGGGGATGTGTGGACATATGTGGGCCTGTATCTCATGCCCCAGGCCTCATAACAAGACCCCTTTGGCCTTTGCACAGCTCATTTCTCTCTGGGTAGTTCTTTGCGGCAGGGCCGGCATCTCCCAACAGGGAACCCAGGAGGCCCCTCGGACCTGGGGTGTACCTTTGTACCAGCTGACGACAGGCTTAGGTGTGCCTGTGACGCGGCAGGCCAGCTTCACCGTCTCACCCAGCTCAGCTGTGCAATCAGCCAGCTCCTCCTCAAAATCCGGGGGCCCTGGGGACATGCACATGGGTCTCTGAGTACCCTATTGGTTGGATGTTGGGCTCATCAACATCCTGGTGCCCTTGATACACCCTGCACCCTGTGCAGGTCATCCCACCCTGTGTCAGTGGCCTCATGTCTTAGAGTGCAGCCACCTCAGGGACCGTCCTTCTGTGCCAACCTCCACTCAGGGTCCCCATCTGGGACTGGGAGGGAGAGAGGGAGCTGCCTGAGTTAAGAGCAGCCAAGCAGACAGTGGGGCAGCTTCAGCCACCAGGGCCCCTGGCAGGGGACCACTTACGCCACATGGGCAGGGCGAGGTGCTGCTGGATGCCGCAGATCTCCTTCACCCACGAGTTCTTGGTGATGACGGTGCGTGCCTGCAGCAGATACTTGCGCACTGAGTCCTCTCGCTCGTGCCACACCTCAAAGGCACGGTCATCCCCCTCCACCTGGTCATTCAGGTCAATGCTACTCAGCTGTGGGTAGGAGACAGACAACAGCTGACCACTGGCCCAGACAGATACAGTACCTGGTTGGGCCACATTGCCACGTCCATCCCAGAGCTGGAGAGACAGGGAGGCATCTACCCGCCCAGCAGAGCCCCTGGCAGCCAGCAGTGCCAGCACACCTTCATCATGTTCCGGAACACATAGCTGAAGATGTCAGTGCGGGAGTCTCGCCGGGGCTTGCAGATTACCAGGTGGTTGCGGAAGAGGAAAACGTGGCGGTTGTGGCCCTTCCAGGGCATCCGGGCTCCTGGTGCACCCTCCCATACAATGAAGTGGCCCTGGGGGTATGCGCAGGCGCAGTCAGCTTGCAGTTGGCCAGGCCCATCTAGGAGCACAGGCCCCATAGCCAGCTGCGTGCCCAACACCCCTGCCACCTGCTAAGGTCACACACGTGCTAGAATGGTTCCCAGCCTGACCTGGCGGATGGGCTCGCCCAGGGCCTCCAGTGTGCCTGGGTAGTTCTCCATGAGGGAGACATGCAGTTTGTTCTCGGCGCGCTGGGGCAGGGCAGAAACTATGGCATAGGCCTGCTCCAGCAGCGCACAGTTTTGCCTGTTGCGAGCCTTGTTGCGGATCAGCTCCTGAGGGCACAGAGGAGGAGGGTTAGGGCTCGGGAGACCCAGCCAGGCAGACAGATGAGGCCAGGCACAGGGCAGGGCTTCACCCACCTTCAGCAGGGCCTGGTACCGCTGCACGCGCTCTACTGGCTGTTCTAGGTAGTGCTGCAGCGGTAGAGGGGGCGGCTGAGAAGGGTCTCCAGCTAACAGCGCCTCCTCTGTGTATTTCTGTGGGGATGATAGGGGAAGGTTTCAGGACAGGAATGCACTAGTCCCCAGCGACTGTGTCCCCTAAGAGCTGGAGGGTGAGTTCCAGGGCGCACACACACACACACACAGCCCTGGAAAATGACCCTATCCCTGTCTAGGGCATGGCTTTGCCCTTGAGAGCTGGAAGCCAGCCTTCCAAAAGAAGTTGGGGGTGACATGGGGCCCAGGGTGGGGATGGAGTAACAAGTAACAAGCCCACTGAGCTCAGGCAGAAACCTTGTAGAACTCCTGCACGGCTGTGCTGACCACTACGGACTCGGCCTGCACTCGGCCCACCAAGAACTCCAGGTACTTCTCAAAGGCCACCTGGTTCTTGATGTAGCACATGGCCACATCATCGTCCGTGTCACACTGCTGCAGCTCCTGCAGGAAGCTGCCAAGGAGGGGGATGTGTCAGGATCTCAGCCCATAACCCCTCCACTCGCCCTGGGCCCTCACTTTAGGAGGAAGCTCCTGCCCCAGGGCTGGGCCCTCTGGGGCCTGGAGCCTGTGAGTGTGAGTGTGAGTGTGTGGGTGTGCATGTGCAGACAAGTGTCTACATGCCCAAGTGTGCAACTATACATGTGTATTATGTGTGCACATGCATGTGGGGGTGTATGCGGGTGTGCACCTGCATGTATGTGCACACACATGCTATATGTAAATGTACACACAATCATGCATAGACATGACAGTGTTCATATACACATGGTGTGCACATGTGCTCAGGAATAGTGCAGGTATATGTGAGCATATAGTATGCCTGTGTACAATGTGTGCACGTACAAGGTAGTGCACATGTGCAGTTGTACACATGGGTGTGCAAATATGCACTTGTATACCTTGTGGTGGTGTGCACATGACTGCAGGTATATAAAGACATGTGTATGTGTATACACGTGTGTCACTGTATAGAGATGAACCAATGGGTAGACCAAGTCAGCATAGGTTCTTTCCTCCTTGCCTCCTCTTTCTATGGGAGGCCTAGCCCTGTACCGAGTATGCATGTGGGCACGTGTGCACACAGCTCTGCCCACCTGCTGTGAAAGTGGCTGATGTCCTGCACATTGCGGAAGATGATGGCCTTCTGGCTGGCCACGGCTGCAGGCACGTGGGGGCAGCGGTCCAGGTGCTGCATGTGGTGTCCCTGCAGGAACTGCAGCTTTTTCACAAATGCATGCTCTGAGCTTAGCAGCTCTTGGATCACAGAGCTAGGCAAGAGGAACACAGCCATGAGCAGAGACTTGGCAGCTCCAGCCAGTGTCCCCTTTTCTGCCTCATGCACGGGGGAACTGCATGGCTGCAGCACAGTTTCCAGGACACAACTGCAGGAGCCAGGGGTTGAGTCGGGGCCAGCTCTGCAATCTTCCACCTCTGCCTGTCCCTGAAGAAACACCATGGCCAAGACCCCAGTTCCCCCAAGGTTAGGGTCTGGACCAGCAGCCAGTTTCTGTGAATCCAGCTGGCAGGACACCAGAGTTGCCACCCCGGACCCCAACAGCCATTCACCTCAGCCTTGTCTTGTACTCATCTTCAGATACAGCCTCCCCAGGGAACTCAGGGGCCTCGGTGACCCCCCATTCAGGTGACAGCTGGGAAAAAAAGAGGAGTTCATCACAGGTCCCAGCCCTGCCTTTGTGGGTATCAGGCTCTTGCCTCTCAAATGAGGACAACACCCCTAAGTCCTCTTCAAGATCCCCAAGGCTCCCCCCCCACCCTCCCCTGCTATCCAGGTACCTTGAGCCTCTTGTCCAAGTAGGCAGGTGACACCCAGCCCTGCCTCGATGGGCTAGATTTGGTGGGCTTGGTGCGTACTAGCCAGCGCAGTGGGTGGGCTGAATCAAGGACCTCCACATACTGGCCTTCCCGCAGCATGATGGCATCCTGCTCGGCCCCCAGGGGCAGGTAGTCAGCAGTGACCACATAGATGTCAAAGATCTGATGAGGGAAGAGGATGCTGAGTTGGGTGGACCAGAGAGGTGTCTGCCAGGCTGTAGGCCTGGAATTTTTTTTTTTTTTTTTTTTGAGACAGGGTCTCCCTCTATCACCTAGGCTAGAGTGCAATGGTGACACCACAATTCACTGCAGCCTCCTACTCCTGGGCTCAAGCAATCCTCATGACTTAGTCTCTGAAGTAGGTGGGACTACAGGTACAGGAGCTACCACACCCAGCTAATTTTCTAAATTTTTTGTAGAGACAGGGTCTTGCTTTTGCCCAGGCTGGCCTCAACCTCCCAAAGTGATGGGATCACAGGCGTGAAGCACTATAGCCTTGGAATCATTCTGCACATGCACCTGTTCCCAACACTGTACAGCATAGGGAATAGAGGTGATGTTCCTTGACCCACCCTCCCACCATAAGAGCTAATTTCAGCCTCGTGGGGTCACCAGCCCAGGGCTATCTATACTGAGCTTCTCTGTCACCTATCATGCTCCTACCCACCACCCTAAGACCTAAGAGGATGCCTGGTACATTGGAAGCACGAGACGCAATCTCAAATGAATGAATGAACAAATGACTCCACCAGGAGGCAAGTCTCTGCAGGAATACATGTGGAGAGGGTCCTGTTTACCCCAGTTCCTGTTGTTAGGTTTAGGCTAAAGTAGAAACATACCAGTTAACTCCTGACAAATTCTTGGGCTGCAAGCCCTCAAATGGAGTAAGTCTGGTTCACTCCCAAGATAGATGGGAAAGTACTCACTGACTTCTTGCTTGACTAACTCCTGGGCCTGGGAAATGAACTGACCATCCCCAGACTGACCTTTAAACAATGCCAGGTGGGGAGAATACTGAGACAAAGATGTATGGAAGAAAAGTACTGAAACTAAAATGTATGAGAAAATATTAAAACAAAGAATGTATGACTTATGGTTAACTAACTGCAGAATTCTGCTTCTGTACAATGCTTACTTGCTGGCCCACCTCCAATGTACCTGGACAGCCTGCATGCCAACCAGGATGCAAACCAAGCCTCAAAAACCTGACTCCTTAAGCACTCGAGGCTGCTCTCTGAAACTCCATGTTGGGACACTGAGGCAGTCGCCAGTTGGCTCTTCAATAAAAGGACTCTGCTATAAATTTGGGTTTTTTTGGCAGTGTGGTCTTTGGTGGAACTCCTGGGCAGTACACTGCCTCCCATGTGTCTTGAGCGGGGATCCAGCTCCTGCCCCTCTTCAACCCTGCCCTGCTCCCTGGGGTCCAGCCCACACACCTCACCATGGGAGTCACCATCCTCTGACTCTGAGGAGGACTCCTGGACACTGGAGGAAGGCCGCGATCGTCCATGTCGTGGGGATGCAGATGGTGTCTTGGATTCCTCATCGCTGTCACCCCCAGGCACCTGCAGCTTGGCTGGGTGGGCACAATGATCATGACACACACCCCCACAAGGGTGGACCCTGGAGTGTCCTCTGAACCCAGTGCCCTTCTGTGGCCACCCCCCCAACCTGGCACCCCAGCACTCAGGCACTGGCCCCTTACCCTGTGTGATCTTGGCTGACACCATCTCGGTTATCTGGGAAGTGAGTTTCTGCAAGAACTCCTCTGTGCCTACCTCAGCAAGGGACAGGTGGCTGCAGACCTCCTCTCCTGCAGGTGTACATACTCTGCTCAGGTGGCTATGAGCCCCTCAGATGTTCACTGAGCAACCTCACGCTGCAGGCTCAACCTGGGCTCTGAGGCTGCACAGTGAACACAGGGTACAAGGCCTCCCCTGGGCAGTGCTGATGTCGGGCAGGGAGTCAGAGACTAAGTGGCCAGTGGGACATGAAGCCAGCAGATTTGCCAGGACAAAGAGTCACACCGGCTCATCAACATCTGAGCTGAGGCATGACCAAGGGGACCAAGAATGAGAAGAAGCAGAGTCTGGACAAAGGGCATAGTGGACAGCTGGCCTGGCTGCAGGGAAATGGGCAAAGACAGAGTTGGGTAGAGGCTGAATCTGGCCACCAGGCCACAGGAGGAGCCTTGGGACTGTGGGGACCTAAATGGGTTTGTCCTGCTGTGGTTCTCAGATCCTGGCACTAGGCGTCCACAGAGCCAACTGGACAAGAGCTCTCCACTGCAGGTGGCCTGGCCCAGGGGCCCCCACAGGCTCCCAGATCCATAGGACTGAGAAAAAGCTCTTACACCAAAGTTCAGAATCCAGGCGCACAAACACCAAGATGGATGATCACGCCACTCCCGGGCCACACCGTCTAGCAGGAGCCACTCAGGCCAGGACATGCTGGCCACACAGCCTCCTCCATGCCCCATCTACATCGGGGGAATGGCTACTCATGCACCTCTCAGCCATGCACCCACCCTACCTGTACCTTTTCTCTGCCCGGCAAGATCAGCCAAACCCATGGGTTCTGCCATCTGTGCTGAGATGGCCTGGGTCGTCCTAAACAGCAAGGATGGGAGCATCCTCAGGGGTCTGGGGTGGGCCCCACCACCCTTTGCCCTTGGGCAAGAGCTCCCAACAGGATGAGGGCCTGGGGACAATAGGCCAGGCCCTGAAAAGCCTCAGAGAAGCCCTCACTATACAATGGGGAAACAAGCACAAAGAGGGCTAGCCTAAGGCCTTGACCTACATGGGGCAGAGCCGGGCCACATCCCAGGAAAAGTGCTAGGGGCAGTGCTATCCCGTCCCTCCACTCCTCAGCCCTGGCTCTAGCCCTGGTCCATGTGGGCCTATGAGGCAGCCCCTCACTCACCCCTGGAGGAAAGTGGAGAGAAGCACCTTCTTCACCTTCTCTTGCTCCTCCTCCTCGGCCACTGTCAGAAGGACCAGGTGAGCCATCAGAATGGCCTTCTGGATCCTGAAGAATTTGATTCTGGGCCCTGGAACTGGTCCCCTCCAGAGCCCTGAACAAGTGTTGTGCCTGAGCCTACCTCCCACTCTCAGTCTATGGCCACCCTGATGGTGACAGGAAGAGGGCAGGGGTCTGTCCTCAATGCACCAGCAAGGCTCAGAAAGCAGAAGGTTTCTGGAAGGGCCCCTGAGGCACAGAGCACACAGGGGGCTAGGCCCGGCAGGGATGCTATGAAGCTCAAAACCTCCCAGCAGGCCCTGACCTGTTCCTGGGTCTCCCAGCACTGTGAGAAGACAAGAGTTAGAAGGGGAGGAGTCCCTTCCAGTCTGGATGGTGGTGACAGGCAGGGTGTCCTAGGAAGCCACTAATGCTGCCTGGTGACCACCTCCTGCCCTGAGGCCCTGCCACCCTGCCCACCCCAGCCACCACACTCACAGCCTGAGATGTGCAGACTGGCAGAACAGAGGGCTTGGCCGGCAGCATTGGTGGCAATGCATGTGTAGGTCCCCTGGTGCTGGCGGTCTACATCCAGGAGGACCAGACTGTGCTGCTGGGCAGAGCTGGCCACGGTGTAGCCTGGTGTGTCAGGGCCAATCCACAGCACACCACCCTCAGGCTGTTCCCTGAGCCAGTGCACAGCGGGGGCTGGGTGTCCTGTAGGCAGGTAGGAGAGCAGTGGGTATGTCCCCATGGGGAACATGGGCCACAGTTAGGGGCTGTGTGAGTGGGGAGGAGGGAGCCTCCACCCCACCTCAGGGTGGCCTCAGGTGCCCTACCTTCCACCTTCACTGAAAAGGTGATGCTGGAGCCCTTCTTCACTTTCTTGGGGGTAAACCTCTCCAGGATTCGGGGTGGCACCAGCTGTTCATGGACATCTAGAAGGTCACAACACAGCAGCTGGTGAGCTCCTGGCACAGCCCCACACTCCTCCCTCTGCCCAGCTGTATCCTTTGTACACCCTCACTGAGTCAGCTCCGTGGCTACCCATGCCTAGATTGCTGCCAGCATCAGGCCCAGGGCTGTGCCCATTCTGGCCCTGGGCACCCACCATCCACCCAGCCCCTCTCTGCCCATCTGGGGCTGCCTCACCTGACACTGACTTCTCTTCTTGTTCATCAGGGCCTGAAAATAGTACAGAAGAAGTGAGACATCAGCACTAATGGGTCCCCTTCCTGTGGCCCCACACATGCTACTGTGGTGGCACTGGTGGTCTGACCCATTGCTCTAGGATTGGGGAAACCTGAGGATGGCCATGCCCCCTGGCAAAGGTACCCAACTGATCTCTGAAATCTCGGTCACAGAACTACAGAACTCACACACTCAGGTGTGACTGAGGCAAGAGGCTACATGGACCAATTGTGACGTTGCAAACCACTGCCTACTCTCTCGTCCCTGCCAGGGACTCTGGAGCCTTGCTCCAGAGCAAGGAACACAAACATTTGTGCTCCAAACAGCTGAAGTGTCTCATCTTGTGATGTTGGGGAAGAGCACAGCAGCACTGGGTCCCTCGTGACATGACAGATTTGAGTCAAACTTAGGATAAATCTTCAGTGTCCAGAACATTCTACACAGCCAGGAGGTAAGGACCACTGTTACCAAGGCTACTGCCAACTTCTTGATCCATGTGATTCTACTGAAGGCCCTATAGTGTTTTTCCACTTCCCAGGGTCTCCTTCACCCACCAGACTGCCCATAGGTCAGGACAAGGGCCCCATGCTGCCCATCCCCTATAGGCATCAATTCCTGGCCATCATGATACACTGCATAGGAGTGATGACTTCTGGGCTTTGGCTCCCAGGCCTGACAAGGTAAGGCATGCAGGGGGATGTCAGCGCTGCTCTGGACCAAGATTCTGTCCAGTCCCTCGAATCACCCACCGTGGACCAGTAGCTGGGCAGACGAGTAGGCGGCACCCACGGCATTACTGATGTAGGCTGCATATTGGCCAGTGTCCTCCCGGGTGACTGAGAGGATCTCCAGAGTGTGAAGGGTCTTCTTGTCGGTCATGCGGATGTGGGCAGAAGCAGTCAGGGGCTGCCCATCTTTGAACCAGTACAGTGTGGGTGCCGGGTAGCCTGGGGCCAGAGGAGGGAGTGTGCACTGTGTTCTCCAGATGGGAAACAGGGAGAGGCCCAGAGACAGGGTCCCTCAGAGACCCCCTGTGCTCCCAGGGACCCAGGGAGAAGGCATGCATAACCACTTGACCTCCATTGGCCAGGATCTCTTCCAAATTGTGGCTGATGGGGAACAGCTCCCCAGCCTCCACCCTGCCATGGAGGTGCCCTCTAAATGCCCTCCCTCTCACCTTTCACCTTCAGCTGGAACTTGGCCAGGTGTGTTCCAGGGGCCACCTTGAGGTCTTTCAGATCCTCCACCACCTGGGGTAGCTGCCCCTCGTCCGTGGTTGACTCTGTCCCCTCTTGCTCCCGGCTGGCAGAGGGAACAGAGAATGCGGACTGCATGGAGAGGTGCAGGGTGGGTGGCTTTTGTTTGTTGACTCAAACTGACTAGGTGACAGGAGACTCCCAGGACCTCATTGAAGTATCCAGGATCTGGATTCTACCACTCACCCCCTTAGCCTGGCACCATCACTCCTCCAGAGGCCCCATGACTGACTGTCAGGCCCCACACACAACCCACCTCTGCACAGCCCCCTACCTGGACAGGTAGCCTTGGGCACTGAAGTATGACGAGGTCTCTGTTGCATCAGCTGCAGTTTCATAGTCCGTGCTTGTCACTGGACAAGGGAGAGTTTCGCTGCAGCAAAGCCTGCTGCCCTAACTACCTGGGGTAGTTGCTGCTGCTGCACCAGTACCACCTCAGCCCTCAGAAGTCCTGACCACACAGCCTCACTGACAGCCACATACACTCAGGAGCCAGGAAGTCATGAGGGGATCAGCCATGTCATAACCTTTCCAGCCCCTGTAGTTAGTTATAGGCCCATATCTCCAGCCTATAACTAACTATAAGCCTCTTCAAACCAAAAGGCCATGAATACTGGATGAAGTGGAGATTTCATAAGGGACAGATAGTGACAGTGGTAGAAACTTCTAGTCCCGTCCTACTAGGGACCAAGGGGATGAAGCAATATAGACTGCAAAACAAACAGCTGGGACATGCATTTCTAGTCATGATGAAATGACAGGAACTAAACTTACCCTGTGTTTGTGTCCCCTCAAAATTCATATGTTGAAATATTAACCCCCAGTGGGACAGTGTTAGGAGGAGGGGCCTGTGGGAGATGATTAGGTTATCCTAGTGGCACTCCCATGAATGAGATTAGTGCCTTAGGTCACATGCTCACATGATGCTGTATCTTCTCTTCCATAATATCTCATCTATTAGCTGATCATTGTATTTTTTATCTCTAGAAGTTCTACTTGAGTCTTTTAAATACATTCTACAATCTCTACTTAACTTTTTCAACACATGGAAAATAATTCTAATAACTGTTTTTATTTCTATATTTATTTACTAGATGAAGTTCTCACTGTTTTGCCTGGGCTAAACTCAAACTTGCAATCCTCCCATCTCGGTCTCTTTAGTACCTGGGACTACAGGCCCGTGCCACTGAACCCAAGTATTTTAGTGTTCTCCTCTGCCAGTTCTAACGTCTGGGTTGTTTTTTTATTTTATTTCATTTTACCTTAGAGGCAGGGTCTTGCTTTCTCACCCACGCTGGACTGCAGTGGCACAATCATAGCTCACTGCAGCCTTAAACTCCTGGGCTTAAGGGATCATCTCCTCTCAGACTTCTGAATAGCTGAGACTACAAACACAAACCAACTTGCCTAGATAAGTTTTCTGATTATTATTATTATTTTTTTTTTGCAGAGACAGTGTCTCACTATGTTGCTCAGGATGGTCTTCTAGCCTCAAGTAATCCTCCTGCCTCAGCCTCCCAAAGAGCAGGGATTACAAGGAGTATGCCACAATGCCTGGTCTAGGTTGGTTCTGATTGACTGATTTTTCTCTACACCATGGGTAGTATTTTTCCACCCTCTTGCATGTCTTTGATGGGATGTCTGACATTGTAGATTTTACCCTGTCAGGAGCTAGATAGTTTGTATGTTTATGGACACAAGTAGATAAATTAAGAAGACAGCCATGTGCAACCTGAAAGCAGGCCCTCACCAGAATCAAACATACTGGCACCCTGATCTCAGGCTTCCAGCCTCTGGAACTGCAAGAAATAAATCTCTCTTGTTTATAAGCTACCCAGTACATGGTACTTTCTTAGAGAATCCCCAAATGATTAAGGCACCCTCTCACCTGAAACAATTTTTTAAAAAGACAAAATACGAAAGATGGCGGCCAAGTAACAGCTTCGCTGCAACTGGGCACAGCGAGTCTGGGAAGACAAGACTCCAGACATCTCTGGCCAGTGGGATCTGCCTATGATCATCCCTTTGAGGTTACAGGAAGCCAACAAGGGACTTCTGGACCCCAGGAGGAGGACAAAAACAGTGGAAAACTGGCAAGTGGTTGCATGTGTTCGATTGACCTAATCACGCTGGCAACCGTGAGTACAAGCAGCAGTGAGACTACAAACTGGAAAAGCCTTACCTGTGAACTGTTTTGGTGTTCTTGGACTTGGCACTCAGTTTAGCTGCCTTGGGGAGAGCTTGAGCAGGAGTGTGGAGAACTTTGGGCATTGTCTGGGGCCCCAGACTGAGCCACTAAGCTGGGCACAGGAAGCCATTGTGAGAGAACTACCCCGGCAAGCTCCGCCCTAAGGGTTCCAGAGCAAGGATCCAGAGGGACAAAATAACCTAGTGACTGAGCAGCCTAAAGGCAGGGACTGAACTGCCTTACAGCCTTAATCCTTAGGGGCAGAGTGAGACAGTTTTGGCATACTGGAGCCTTGGGCTGTTGCCCTGGGTAGAGTGCCGTGATGTCACAGCTCATAGCAACCTCAAACTCTTGGGCTTGGTGCCGCCCAGATCTCCATAAGAGCTGTGCAGAAACCTCGACCCGTGAACGGCACCCACTGGGCCTCCGCATTCCCTGACCAGGAACTGCGGGAGCCACTCAACCCTGCGTCCTCCCTCCTGTGTCCTCCCAGCCTCCACACTAGCCTGTTGATCTTGCCAGAGACCCTGGTAACTGCGTGCCCTCTGGAGCCCTCCCTGCCTCTGCGCAGAACCCTTCTCCTGGCCAGAGACTACTGGAGCCTTGGGCTCTCTGTGCCAAAGTCACTGGGTGCCAGGCACTCCCAGAACCGTGCACACCACCCCCAGCCCTGTTGCTGGATCCGGGTGTGTCACACACCAGAGCTGCTTCCACAACCAGAACTCCCTAGCTAGAGCAGCCCCAGAGGAACTACACAGGGTCACTCCCTACAAAGATCCAGCAACAA
>CAUYPK010078415.1:0-31374 GCA_963574355.1 Loris lydekkerianus | reverse complement strand
TATGAAGCTAAACTATAGCTTTCACATGAAGGCTATAACCCAACTATACCACAAGACTATGGGGAAAGGACCAAGGAAGGGGAAGGGAGGGGGGAGGATTGGGTGGCAGGAGGGTAATGGGTTGGGCCACATCTATGGTGCATATTTTTATCTATAAGAAAAAAAAAAAAAGAATTCTTTATACACAACTAACAGTTAAACATTTGAAAAGGATAGGTTTTACAAAATTTAGGAACTCATGCAAACTGAAAGCAAATTAAATAATATTAATTTGTACAAATTAGTTAATTCTAATGTTATTTCCACATGGAGAAAGTTTCTTCTCACCTCTATTTCTCTGTTTCATTATCTGTAGAATTTGTTAATGAATATCTATTTTATAGTGGATGGATCAATAAATATAACCTAACATGTAGTGTTTCTGACACTTAGTATGCTCTTAGCTCATGTGAGAAGCTTTCCATTTCCTCCCTAAAAAGTGATCAAAAACGTGGTTATAATGACAAGTCTTAGCTCATCAAGCTATGTTAATATTTTGCATTAAATATTTAAAATAGAATCCTTCTTTAAGGCAAAAGAATCTAGAGAATTTCTACCAGCATTTGGATAGTGTTATTTAGAAGCCAATTCAATATTTAAATAGTGATTCACTGTATTTGTAAAAAGAATTTATTACATATTTTTCTGAGGTTCCAATTTTTGTTTTTTCTCTTAAATTTGGATATTAATTGATTATCTGTATTTGCATAATATTAGAAAATACACTATTTTGGTATAGACTGTAGCATAGGAAGTTTGCCATATATCAGTAACTTCAACAAATATTTTCTTAAAACATTGGCCATTAAAACCTAATTTGTAGATTTCTTAAAAAGTAATTAGTTGCATATTTTTATTGTTCTATGACTAATAGAGGATTTTCAATTTGATTCAGGTATATATTTTACATTTTTCAATTAAAACAATATTGTAAGGACTTTTTATTTGAGCAAAGGCAATATAACAAAGTATTTTTATTCTTTAGCTTGAAAGCAGGTTATTCTGTTTGCTTAAATTGCTCCATCACTCTTCAGAACTATCTGGCAGTCTGCCTGATTCTTTTGCCTAAAACAAGCAGTCAATTTTAATTAACTTGGTGCAAAGAAGTCTTTGGTATTTGTGGAAACTGGGCCCACAGCCAATCATCAGAACACCATTGATCAATTTGCCTAGAAAGAGGTAAAAAAAAATAAAATGGAAGATATTGGCTAGTAAGAGCGTCTGAATGTAATTCTAAAATTGAATGGATGAAAATTAAGAATTAAAATTTGGAAACAAATTTAACTCAGAAAAAAATGTAATACCTTGTTTAGAAACTATAGGTTTAATAATTATTTGGAAACTTTGGATGTGAGTGAATGAGGATGAACGTTCTAATTTTACTCTTACTTATCTTGAACTATATAAACCGTGTCCTCTGGGTTTTAATGCAATAGTTTTGGAGGAAAGTCAACAAGATTTGGCAGTCTTTTTGAACTGGACCTGTGAGGAATTGTTAAGGTGGTAAAATTCTATATTGTGTTTCAAAGAATAATGTTTACTATTATATTGATTTTGAACAAATATAAAGCTTCTAATGTCTAAAACATTCAGCTTCTTCTGTTGCAAAGTGGGTTGTATGTGACTAACAAGACAGGTGTGTATAAATAAGCATAAATGATTTTAACATTGTACCCAAAATAAAAATCACACACAGCCTTTCAAATATTTTCAAGGAGAACATGTTACCAAATTTTCATTTTTTAGTTTATCCAAATAGTAAATATTACTTTACTTACTTAGAATTTTTATTTAATTTTAAGGGGGACAATGGGATCTATTGTAATCTATTGCAATACTAAGAATGTTGTGATTATCAAACAGGTGTCATACTTCATGCCAGTTAAGAATAGAAAAGCAAATGTTGAAACCTAAGTAGTGTTTTACAAAATAAAAGTAACTTTGACTTTAGGATTGGTTATGTGTGGTTCTTTATTGCCAGTTCAGAAGTACACTGAAATCAGTGATTATTTAAAAATATTGCGGTTGCTTATACTACGCATCTTATTATATTACACAAAATTTATCATCTTTACCACTTTAAGTGTACAATTCGGTGGTATTCATATGATTATAATATGGACGAAACATCACTTTCATCCATCTTCCCAATTAATTTCGTCTTGTAAAATTGAAACTTTACACCCATTGAACAATAACTCCACATTTATCCCTGCTCCCAGTCCCCAGAAACCACCATTTCATTGTTTGTCTCTATAATTTAGACTGATCTATTTACCTTATACAAGTGGAATTCTATAATATTTGTCTATTTTTGTTTGGCTTATTTCACTTAGCAAAATGTTCTCAAGGTTGATCCATGTGACACAATTTCCTCTTTCTGGGAGGCTGAATAATAATCCATTTTATGTATAACTTTTTACTTATCCATTCATTTGATGGGTATTTACATTGCTTCCACATTATAGCCATAATAAATAATGCTATGAATGTGGATGTGCGAATATTTCTTCAAGACCCTGTTTTCAATGCTTTTGAGAATATACTCAAAAGTAGAACGCTAACTTACATGGTAATTCCATTTTTTATTTTGGAAGAACCCACCATATTGTTTTGTACAGTAGCAGTACCTTTCCCACCTTGGGTCATGTGCTCGAGGTTTGAGATTTCCCTACATCCTCTCCAACACTTGTTTTCTGGGGTTTTCTTTTGTTTTCCTTATTTATTTGTTTATTCTGATAGTAGCCCTCCCAATGAGTATCAAGTGATATCACATAGTAGATTTGACATGCCTTTGTTTAATGATTAGTTATGTTGAGAATCTTTTTATGTGCTCTTGGCCATTTGTATATATTCTTTTGCACAAATGTATGTTTAAGTCCATTGCCCATTTCTGAATCAAGGTTTTTTCATTGTTGAGTTTTAGTAGTTCTTTACATAGTCTAGATGGTAATACATTATTAGATGAATGACTTAAAAATAATTTTTCCCATTCTGTGGGTTGCATTTTTACAATTAATTAGTGCTTTTGATGCACATGTAAAAAATTCATTAGTCCAATTTGTCTCTCTCTTTTTTTTCTTTTGTTCTCTTTTGTGTCATATCCAATAAAAACCAACAAGCAAAAATCCTGGTAAATTCAGTGTCCTAAAGATTTTGTTCTATATTATCCTCAAACCGATTGATAGCTGTGTTTATTATATTTATCTATTTGATCCATTTTGATTTTCTTTCTATGTATGGTGTTAGATAAGGGACCAGCTTCATTCTTCATTTGTGCTAAGATCACAAATTGTTGCGTGGATATCCACTTTTCTCATGAACAATTGTTAAATGGACTATTCTTTCTCCATTGCATGGTCTTGGCATCTTTGCTGAACCCCTTGGACTATATGGGAGAAGGATTATGTCTGAGCTCTCTGCTCTATTGCTTTGGTCTTTATGGCTGTCTTTCTGCCATGACCACATGGATACTAATGCTTTATTGTAAAATTTAAATGAGGGAGTGTGACTCCTCCAACTTTGTTCTTTATCAAAACTTATTTTGTTGTTGCTATTCCAAGTTTCTTGAGATTCCATAACAATTATAAGATTTTTTATTTCTGAAAAAATTATAAGTTGGATTTCAATTGGGATTTTATTAATTATTTAGATCACTTTGGGTGGTTTTAACACTGACATTTTAAAAATGTTAAGCTTTCTAATCAGTGAATATGGGATATACTTCACTTTTTATATCTTCTTTAATTTATTTCAATAATGTGCTTGTTTTTATTATATTATATAAGTACTTGTATATAAGTCAATCCTTGCTTAAGTTAATTCCTAAGTGTTTTATTCTTTTTTATGTTATTACATAGAATATATCTGATTTTTTGTATGTTGACTTATTATCCTTAAATCTTTTTGCCACTGTGGAAATTGGGTTTTGATCAAGAATTTCAGAGTGAGTTTACTTTGGTGGTAGAGCATTGTGCTGGTCATTATGGAGGATGGGTCTGAGAATATCCTGAGGAGCTGGTTTGGTTATGGCAAATTTCTTCAATGTGTGTATATCATTAAAGTATTTAACTTCTCCGTCATAAATGAAACTCAATTTAGCTTGATACAGTATTCTGGGCTGAAAGTTGTTTTGTTTTAGGAGATTGAAGGTTAATGACCGTTCTCTTTTGGCTTGAAAAGTTTCAGCAGAGAGGTCTGCAGTATTCTAATATTCTTCCCCTTGTATGTTACAATTTTCTTATGTCTGGCTGCTTGTAGTATTTTCTCCTGCATATTAACTTTGGTGAAGTTAATTACAATGTGTTTAGAAGATGCTTTATTTGGGTTGAGTTGTGCTGATGTTCTGAAACTGTCTGCTATCTGAATTTCAGTATCTCTTGCCATGCTTTGGAAGTTCTCCTCAATTATCTCTTGGAGTAGAGTATCTGTGACTTTCGGAACATCCTCTTCTCCTTCAGGGATTCCTATAAGGTGAATGTTTGCTCTTTTGGAGTAGTCCCACAATGCTTTCAGGGAATGATCCATTTTTGCTGTCCACTTCTCTTCATCTTTGAACATTTGGGAGAGTTCAAAAGCTTTGTCTTCAATGTCAGAAATTCTTTCTTCTGCCTGCTCCATTCTGTTACTGAGGGATTCTACTGTATTTCTCAGATCTTTGAGGGCTGCAAGTTCTTGGCTCAATGTGTCAAAATCTTTAGTGATTTTGTGTTTAAATTCATTGAATTCTTGAGACAACTTTTGAATTGCTCCTTGAATTTGTAATTCCAACTTTACCTCCATTTCTTTAATCTTATTTGCAATCCAAATTCTAAATTTGATTTCTGACATCTCAGCCATTTGTTTATGAATGGGATCTTCTTTTGTGTCTCCTTTGTCATTGCTTGGGGGAGTTGATCTACTCTGATTATTCATGTTGCCAGAGTTTTTCTGCTGATTCCACCCCATTATTATTTTTCACCATTTGGCTGGAGAAGCTGAAATTTGTTTCCTTGGAGTCGCAGCTTGCCTCAGCAGAGAAGATGTGCAATTATCACTCTTCTCTCAGCTCGGCTCCCACCCTTCAGCTTTGTTGGGTTCTTTCTGGCTGTTATCTTTCCCTCCGAACAGGAGCTTCTGTGTTTCCAGGAGAGCTGATCTTTCCATCTGCCATCATGCTCTGCCTCCCAACATGATTTCTGCATGTTGACTTTGTATCCTAAATTTTTACTGAATGTGTCAATTCTAACAGTTTTTTTTTTCTTCTTTGTATATGGGAATCTTTAAAGTTGTCCAATTTCTCTAAGGTTTCCAGTGCTATTTTGAAAAGAAGCAGTTGAGAGTGGCCATCTTCTTTTTATTGCTGATTTCAACTTTTCACTGTTGAGTATTATCAGTATATATGATCTTTGTTGTGTTTAGATATATTCCTTGTATAATTCATTAGGGGCTTTTTATCTTGAAAAAATGTTGAATTGTTCATGTTTTTTACTGCATTTATTGAGGCAATTATATGGTTTTTATCCTTCTGTTTATGTGGTATGTTATATTTCTTGATTTACATATGTTGAACTATCTTGGTACCCTAAGAACATATCCCATTTGATGGTGGTGAATTTTTTAATGCATTGTTGAATATACTAGTATTTTATTGACAATTTTTACATTTATGCATTTTTTTCATAATGTATATCAACTTTAGAATTTTCTTGTCTTTTATTTTCAGACATGTAGTCACAGATTTGCTTCCTGACATGGGGAAGTCTTATGCAGAACACAGTGGTGCATCAGGGAAGTTGGTGGAACCTGTCAGATCTGTTGCCTGCATTTCCTGTGGAGTAATGCTTTGGAATGGCTTTCTGGTCTGGCACCTCTGTGCACTGGAATGCAGAGCCATCTCCAGACTCTAGAGACTGGTCACAGTGAACTCCATTCCATTTCTGTGAATCTAGCAGACCACAGGTGGTCTAAACCTGTTGATAGTGCCAATGTTTCCTGCAAGGCAATGTTATAGTTTGAATGAGTCTCCCAAATTTCACAAAATATCCCATATTTCTTGAAGTATATGTTAATGACATTTGGAGGTGGGGCCGTTAGGAGGTAACTGGGATGAGATAAAGTGATCTGAGTCGCACCCCCATAATAAAACTGCATGTCATCATAATTTCCTTCTTGAATAATATGTTAATGTATACAATGTTACTGATTTTTGTACATTAACTTTGTATGCAACACTTTAAAATTATTTAAAATTAGTTTTTAAGTTTAATCATAGGATTATTTTAAGCTTTGGGGTTATAGTCAACAGCTATTTCTTACTGTTTTCCACTTAACAGCTTTACTTTCAATGAATACTTCCCCTACTGCTAAAAATCTTTACTGTAATTTATTTTTACTTTATACTATTTATTTATTCTTTTTGTGGTTTTGGGGGAGGCTGGGTTTGAACCTACCACCTCCGGCATATGGGACTGGTGCCCTACTCCTTTGAGCCACCGGCGCCGCCCTATATTCTTTATTTATTAACACTTATTATTCATTAACTCATTCATTGATTCCATAAACAACTACTTAGCAGCTGCCATGTGACAATCAGTTTCCTGAGATCTCAGAATAAATAGATGAGATCTTGAGATCTCAGAGAAATAAATAACACATAGACCATGTCGGTAAAAGCTTATTATCAATAGGAGAAGACAATAAAAACAAAGATATAACCATTTCCCCACTTATGAAAACTGACCACAAAGCATGGGCCTAATAACAAAAGATACTGTTTCTCTCTTTTCTCTGTCCAACAGCTATAGAAAGGTCAGTTCTTTCTGGAGGTCATTTGGAGAATCCCCAGGGAGTTGCTTATACATGCTCCTGAACTCAGTTCTCTAAGCTACATTGAATTGAGTGTTTCTTGCTAATTATGTTAGGTGTTTATATTTGCTGTGGAGGCACCAGATACCCACACATAAGATACTGCATGTACTGATGTTAGATATATTCACAGGATGTCTTTAGTCTAATATAAGGCTACAATTAGGTTACATTGTTTGAGTTTGTTAGGTAAAGTATAAGTTATAGTTGAGCCTTTTACTCGAGGGGTGTGCTATATACCTTAACACTGTGCCAACTAAGGCTCCTACCCTTGCCCCCTCTCTACTCCCCTCCCCCACTTGAATTTAATTGTATTTTTCTCTCATGTGGCTGTGTAGTTATTTATTTGTTAGTATCATATTAGTATTGAGTACATTGGATATTTTCTTTTTCATTCCTGAGACACTTTACTAAGGAGAATTTTCTTTAAGTCCATCCAGGTTAATGCAAAAGATGTAAAGCCTCCATTTTTTCTTTATTCCATGCTATACATACGCCATAGTTTATTAATCCATTCCTGGACTGATGAGCACTTGATTTGACACCACATCTTAATGATCGTAAATTGAGGTGCCATAAACATTTAAGCAAAATTCTCCATATGGTAAAACTATTCTTGTTTTCTGGGTAGGTACCTAGTAATGGAATTGTGGGATCGAATGGAAGGTTTACTTTTAGTGCATTGAGGATTCTCCATACTTCTTTCCATAGAGGATATATAGTTTGCAACTTCACCAGCAGTGCAATACTGTTCTTTTCTCTTGACATTCACTCCAGCTTTGGGATTATTTTGGTGTGGGCTATTCTCCTTGGAGTTATCTGATATCTCAGAGTGCTTTTGATTTCCATTTTCAGATGATTAGGGATGATGAGCATTTTTTAATGTGTTTCTTGGCCATTAGTCTGTGTTCTTCCCACCTAAGGGGTAGAACCAAGAAGGTTCTGTTGATGTCTCTACCTAATTTATAAATGGAATTGTTTGCTCTTCACTTGTTGATTAGTTTGTTGATTAGATTCTAGTTATCCATCCTTTGTCAGGTTTGTAGCATGCAAATTTCTTCTCCAAGTCTGAAGTATGCCTGTTTGTTTTAGTTGTACCCTTAACTATACAGACTCTTTTCAGGTTGATAATGTCCCATTTATTTATTTTTGGTGTTGCTGCAATTGCCAAGGGAATCTTTATAAAATCTTTTCCCAGGCTCATATCATTAAGAATTTGCCTACACTTTTTTCTAGAATTTTAATCATTTTTGTCTCAAATTTAAATTGTTTATCCAGAGAAAGTCAAATTTTCTCTGTGATGAGAGATGTGGGCCCAGTTTCAGTTTTCTATATGTGACTAACTAGTTCTCCTAGCATCATTTATTGAATAAGGATTCTTTTCCCCAGTGTATACTGTTGTTTGGCTTATTGAAGATCAAATGGTGATATATGGCTGGGTTCATCTCTAGGTTCTCTATTCTGTTTCAGAGATATATATCACTATTTTGTGCCAGTACAATGACGTTTAATAACAGTACATTTGTAGTGTAACCTGAAGCCTGGTAACATGATGCCTCCAGATTTATTTTTATTTCATAGAATTACATTGGCTATTTGGTTTTTCTTCTGGCTCCATATGGAACAAAGTATTTTTTTTTTCCAAGTTCTTCAAAGTATGATCTTTGTACTTTGATGGGGATTGCTTTAAATCTGTAGATCTCTTTGGGTAGTACAGACATTTTATCAGTGTTTATTCTTCCTAGCCATGAGCATGGTATGTACTTCCATTTGTTAATGTCTTCTGCTATTTTCTTTTCTCAGGGCTTCATAGTTCTTTCTGTACAGATCTTTCAAATAACCCTTTGTTAGCTATATGCCCAGCGATTTCATTTTCTTTGAAGCCACCCTCTGGAGGATCTTGTGTCTTTGATGTGATTTTCAGCTGATTGTTATTGACATACATGAAGGCTACTGATTTGTAGACATTGATTTTTGTATCCTGAGATGTTACTGTATTTCTTAATTACATCCAGGAGCCTTGCAGTTGAGTTGTTGGGGTTTTCTAAGTATAAGATCATACCATCAGCAAAGAGTGAGAGTTTGGCTTCTTCTGTCCCCATGTGAATATCCTTTATATCCTCTTGCCTGATTGCATTGGCTAGAACATCTAGAACTATATTGAATAGCAGTAGAGATAGTTGACATCCTTGTCTGGTTCCTGATCTAAGTACAAATGCTTTCAGTTTTACTCCATTCAGTATGATACTAGCTGTAGGTTTGTTATAGATGGTTTCTATCAGTTTAAGAAATATAAGATCACAGGTGTTATTCAAAAGTCAACAAGAGAAACCACTGGCTGTTGAGACATTTTCAAAGTTGCCAGTGTCATTTTAATGGGTCTGCCTTCATAATTCACTGCCTCTGCTTCAACAATGGGTAATTCATTCTTTGCACTAGCCCCTAAACTGATCATTCTTAGAGATAACTAGTGCTCGTTTTCATCATTATCTGTCTTAAAGTAATAATCTTTGTTGGCCTTTGGTTTACAACCAAAAAGATAGTTCTTAGCTCTTGAAGGGCTCACACCCATGTCCATCGAATCTTCCATGAGGTGGTGGCACACACTCAGGTGGGAGAGGAGGTGGACACATATAAATGGCCGATGCTCTAAGGATCAGCTGTTCAGGATGTTCAGAGCTGATAAAAAGACTTCTGAGTCAGCCAATAAAATGCTTTCTGCCCTTACATTTCCCACAAGAAGGAGAGTGAAAAGACAGCAAAATTCCTGCAATCTAAAGTAAAGCAAAATTAACACCAGCACATTTCACTTCTTCCATGCAAATACAAATAAAAACAAACTTTAAATGTTTTCTTACCATTCTGGAGCCTCACCTTCCTCATTTATAAAATAGAAATGTCTATTTTGTAGTGCTGACAAAGATGACATTTTAATTATAAATATCTGCAAATAATTACTTCAAATATTTAATTATAAATTTCCTAAAATCCAAGTCTACAGCATTTTAATTTTCCCTGTAGGCAAGGTACATGTGTCTCAATAAATAAACCTTGTGAATCTAAGTGACTTTTATCACTTTGTCACATATTTTTCCATATACATTTGCCTTTAAAGTAGGGACAGAGCCATATCCTGCTTTTTATTCATTATTTATCTTCACAATTAAAGATCTAAAGGGATAAAGATGAACGTGAATGCATTCTGGTTACATTTTTACTACTAGATAATAGGAAGCAATTTTGTTCTGAGGGTTAATGTAGAAAAAGGGGAAATGCAGGAATGCATCTTGTGTAAAAATTGTTTGCATGTATTTCTTTTTCTGTGGAAAATATATGGTTTAGATCAACACATCTTGCCCATCTTAAGAAGACCAATAACATTTTCACAGTGCCTCACCAATTCCAAATGTGACATTACATCCTTTTTCTCACTGTAATTCTAAACCTTCCCTACTTCTGCCAATTAACATTCAAGAACCATTAAGGGTCTGAAATGTTACCCTATTTTCAAGATAATAAATTATTCTATCACATCATCTTTCCACAAAATTCCTACATCAAAAATGAGGTCCAGTTTATTACTCAAGAAATAACAGTAGCTAGAATATTGACATCTTTGCATCAGTTCTCTAAATTACAATTCTCACAGCATGACACAGAAAGAACTATATGCTATCCACACTCTAAAATGTACTACATCACAGGAGGAGAGCAATGTGTTTAAGTAATCCAAAAGTTTTATAATGGGTAATAAATCTGCTTGCCCTTTGATCCAAGGGGAAATAATTTTTATTACTGTGAACATTAAATAAACTGTCCTTGGCTCTGAAGAAAGACACTGTCACTATTTTCCAAGGCAGTTTGTTGTATAAACACCCTTAAAGGGATAATTAAAGACCAAGTGCCTTACTCAGAAGTCATACGAAACTCAAGAGACACGTTGAGCCTGCCTCAGTTCTTAAATGTCATCTAACCCTTCAGATTCTTGAATCATGATGATTATAATGACACATTTGTATATTAGTGTATAAGCAAAACCCCCCAACAAAACTACACATTTTCTGGGGTCTGTGGTAAAGATTTTCCTCTATTAAAGCCAAAATGACTATGATTTATATGGTTAACAATTTGTTTTATATCCTTTCTTCTTACTTCTCCCCACTTCTGGAATTAAATAAAATGAATTTTTTTCTCCCCTTGGAAAAGTATATAGTTTGTTTTATTTCCATTCATTTCAGAAACTATTTTAATTATGAAGTAATACTTCCCTTGTCTCAAGTAATCTTTTGAGCCGATTCACTTTTTTTACATACTTCTGTTATCTTTTGCTAAATTCTCCCTTATAAAGGCATAATGATTTTATTTCCAATCCAGGACTCAACTACAAGAAAGGTTCTATCATTCAAATATCTATTTATTTTCTTGTTTTAAGAAAGCAATATTTTCACAAGACTGCATCACAAAGATTGGAGTGAATAGCATAGTCAGTTGATAGAGGGAATGGACACAGCATTCTTGCTTGGGGACAGAATGCCCATGATTATACTTGAACAGATTGCTTACAGTAGCAGAATCTGCACAATGGCTCGTTGGTAATAATGGGTTGGGGGGCCGGGAGGAGTCAGTGGCATTGTCCAAGGCGGTGTTTACTCTTGTATGCATGTGCTTCTGAATAACTGGAAACAGCTGTAGAATAAAACCCCTGCCCTCACTTATTATAAACCATTCACACTTTGGCATTAGAGATAAGAATAGGCCCTCAAGGAAAGAATGGATTCCAATTCCACAATAGAAAAAGATCATCGGTCAAATGATGGGGGAAAAAAGAAGTACATAAAGCTATGTTATTTGCAGAATTGGACTGCCTCGCCAATTGGAAGTGAGGAAAAACATCTGCTACTGATTTGGTTAGGATTTTTGTTTTTCAGGGTGAGCAGAAAGGAATAAATATACAAAGATAGAAATAAATTCTCTGGGGTCATCCAAAAAAGTAGAGATATATTTTCTCCAATATACCGCTGGGTAACACAGTTGTTTCCTTATCAGATTCATGGGTACCTAAGTCTGAATACCCCAGTTAATCCAATGTCAATCATTTAATATCATGTTGAATGGTATGTGTAAGATAGGCGATAGTGCAATAAGGCCTATTTAATTGTAAAGTAATATTGTATTTGAAAAATTATTTGAAATTAAGAGTAAAATATATGTCAAGTTTAGTCCCTAAACCTTCGGGTAATGTATGCACATATGTGTGCACATGTGTGCTTCTGTTAAAAGCAAACAGATTTATTTAAAAGCCTTGAATAAGATACATGTTCACTTCTTTTACAATATTGCGTATTAAAATCTTCATCTTAAAACCATACATAGCAGGATATCTCCAGAAGAACAATGTAAGAAACAAAAGAAAGAAAAAAACATACAAAACTATTGTCCAACTATATAGAAAGCCTATAAGATCAGCTTATAAGACAGATAAAGAAAACTTTTAGGAGTATGTTTTCTTTTCTTTTTTTTAATAATATGCTCTGGGCTTAATGTTTTTCTCATTTATAGATTGTGGCAGACTTCAACAAGAAAGAAGCCATAAAATATACATATAAATAAAATTACAGTAAAGTCTCTCAAATCTTGAAAACATAATGAAGAAATATTTTTTCATCTATGTATGATGTGAGACTTTCTGATTGCAGCTGAAAAGTAAGTAATCTGATAATTGCCTCTATGCATCAGCTAACATTGTATAAAGAATATTTTCAATTTGCTTTTACAAATCAGCCTCCACAATTTCCTGTCCTGTTCTGTCCAGGGAGGTAACAATCTACTGACTCAATGATGCCATCCCTTTGTCTCTTACACACAAAAATCATAATTTTTCTTTTTGATTCATTTTGAATAGTAACTTTTTGATATTGATAGACTAATGTTAGGTACAAATTTAAAAACCATACCAGAAAAAATTGAATAAAAATCAAGACAATTTTTTTTTTTTTTGTACATGCATAAATTAGTTAACTTTTGAGTTTAGGAATTAAAAAAAAAAAAATAGACTATTTGAATCAGTACCTACCAAGTAAAATAGTATTACAGCACTATATTTGGGTGATACATGATTTACATTTAGAGAAAATGTAGAAATAACAGGGCAATTGAGATTTTTTCCATGCTTCAAGAAAATAGCTTGGCTGTTATATATCTTTGGTAAATAAGAGCAAAAATGCAAATTACAAATATTGACATATTTTTTTCCTGCATCCAAACTTTGATTTCAGAATAGAGTTGCGAAAATAATACCACCCTACTGTGTAAAGGAAATGAGAAATGCAAAGGCCATTCAAAATGATTGTGAATTTATACAGTGCATTAACACCCAAGAAGACAGCCCAGATATTTCTTTAAAATTCCCAGTGTTTCATGGCATTTGGATTTGCACCACCATCCATCTGAAATAACAGATCCACGAGGCTATAATTTACCTTACCGTGACAAAGAATTTTGAGATGATTTTCCATATCGTTTCTCACTTTAGTTTATTTAACAATGAAGAACTAGTTTATAACAAACACTCTGAACTCAGGAAGCACAATAGGACATGGGCTCCTGTGTGATTAACCCACGGCAAGATCAGATCAGAACCATCTATCTTGTCTGACGGTGCAAACTCCAAGTGTCTTTTTTGGCCTGTTATTACTGAGACTTAAATGAAGACATCAGAATTCTCTGTGTCTCTCCATCTCGCTCTTTCTGTCCCTCTTTTTTGCCCATTCCACCTTCATACCTTCTGGCCACTACTCCATCCCTAAAATAGAAGAAGGTGAATTGGTGTGCTAATGAAATACCTTTTAAAAACATATATTTAATACATATGTGAGCTTCCCATTTTTTCAAGCTTTATTATAAAAAACTGTTTTAAGTATTTGCATTTCATATTATTGGTATCCAGTTATCACAATCTTTTTCTTTCTGACTATATTCTGTTTTATGTGTATAGCAGATGTTTTCTATTCATTTATTCATCAATGAACATGAGGCATTTCTGTGTAAATAATGCTGCAATTAACATGGACGTGTGGCTATCTTTTCCAGATGCTGATTTTAATTGTTTTGCATGTTATATACCCATCAATACGATTGCTGACTCAGTTAGGAGTGCCAGCCAGCAGGAAGGCAGGCAGCAAGAAGCACACTTGGACCCAGACGCTGATAATTGAAAGGAGGTAGGGATTTCTGAACAAAGGGCAGGAATTCTAGGAGATGAGCCCGGAGCATCTTTTAATTCTGCAGGCAATAAGGATGGGGTAAAGGCAAGCAAGCAAACACACCCTATGAACGCTCAAAGGGACACAGGACCCAGTTGGAAGACCTTCCCATGGTACAAGCTGGAAATTTTTGAATGAAATTTTGGTATTGGTGGCATTGAGTTATAAGCCTAAACATAATATAAATATCTATACAGCTATTAATATAAGATACATACTTATAGGTAAATGATTCAGTCAATCAATAAATGGAAGAGACAAATCTCCCCTACAGAGAATTCCAAATGTTTTTGTGGATTCTCTGCTTTCATGGAAGCAAATCTCCATGCTCTGTGGATGCGGTCTGCACGCAGTGACCTCCTTTCAAAGGTGCCATATGGCTGGGGAGGACAAATAGTAACTCTGCGGTGGAGAAACGCAGACGCTACTTCAGGCAGGTGACGGGGGTCGGCACCCACAGTGCTGTCATGTCAGGCTGTGATGCAATGAAAATGACTCAGCGTTCTTCCTCCCCCAAACCTACAACCTTAGTCTTATCATGATAATAAATCCAATAAATCCCCAAAGAGTGAAATTCTACAAAATGCATGAGCAGTACTTTCCAAAACTCTCAAGGTCACCCAAACAAGAAACAGCTGTAAAACTGTCACAACTGAGAGGAATATAAGGAGATGTCATAACCAAATGCAAGGTGGTACTCTGAATGGAATTAAGGAACGGAAAAAGGATATGAGGTAAAGTGTAATCGGAATAAAACATGAATTTTATTTAACAATAATTTAACCCTATTGGTTCATGAATTATAAGTAATATGTCATACTAATATAAAATGTCAGGAAAAACTGAGTGTGTGGTACATGGGAACTCTGTATAATACTTATAATTCATGTAAATCTAAAACTTTTTGATAAATAAAGTTGATTTTTAGTTTGTCAGTCAATTAATATTTTTAATATTCCGACTTGGGGCAAAGTGATGTAATAGGAGCTATTTCAGAGTCTAAAGTAATTAGTATGCTCTGATTATTTTTCTCTATTACATAAAACTTTTTAAAATGGCACATTATTTATTTGGCAAACAATAAAAAAAAATCTCAAAAATTTAGGGTTGTTTTTGGTTAAATATTTCATGAGTTTTGAAATTGATTAAAATAAATTAATTAATTTTAGGTTCCAATTGTATTTTGACATATGTTAGACTAATTCACAAGGCTTTTAACACATGTTGTAATTAGCTTGACTAATGATACTTTGTTAGAATAAATCTTGCAACAGTAAATAAGAAATCAAAATACATCTCTATTTTCTTAAAATCCAAATATTTCATAAATATATGAAAAATCATGTGCATGCAAAAAATATGTGCTCTAATCTACTACATGCTTTTGTCATATTTTTATTAATACATAAAATTTTTTAACTAATTTGATTCCTTTCTGTGAGAAGCCAAATTTTTATAAATGTTGAATGACATAACTGTTTTTTTCATACTCCTGATGTTAAATGTTTCTTACTAATCACATTTTTTTCCATGTGTATCGTTGACCTCTGTTTACAGAGAGTAAAATACCTGAACTACTTCTCTGCCTTTTTTATTTGCCCAAACGTAAGTCAGGTATAATCTGGCATTGTCCAGATTTCCATTTAATAATACAGGAATTTTGGCCAAAAAGAAATCCTAGCAGTCCTCTAACAGAGGCAATTAGCATAACAACTTCCTTTTTCTCTTGCCTTGACTGTCTTTCTACACCCTTATCATCATCTGCCAGCTGGGATCGCGTTTGCCTTTCTCTTATAAAACTTTTTAATTCCTGTAGTTGAAAGAAATCTTTCTCTTGATACTCCAGTGCATTGCAAAGATATTTTTGCCAGAGACACCAATGCACATTAGTTGTTAAATAACTATCTGTTGATGTTGAATGAAAGGATAGTGTTATGTCACTCACTTAATATTACCTCTGTTCCTTACTTCTAAAATTATAGGTTCTTTAATATTTGAACATTTCATATTTATCCCTGGACCAGAACTGCTTTGTATAGAATATATAAACATGAATTAGACTCTGAGAAAATTTGTTCTGAAGAGGAAACTGCATCTAAGGTTGTGACTTCTCTCACATCACACAGCCACATCTGGTGAGGCATCACCCTTTGACATCATGAGGATAATCTTTTCAAAGATCAAATCTCCCTAAAGTCTGTGAGTAGAAAACATACGTAAGCACGCAATCAGCTACTCGTTTCAGTTCATGCATACATGAACTGAATGTTACAAGCAAACATAAACTTCTTTTTACACGGGTTAGACTAGTTGGCATGACTTGTCATGACTAACTTCAGACTTGGGAATAAATTTGCAAGTTTAGAAATCATGTTATATAAACAACCAATCGGGACATACAATAATTCTGCACTTTTTGGGAAACGTTTAACTAAGTGTTGAGTGGCATTTTTGTTGCTGGCATTACTTGAACCCTTAGAATTCCCAAGCCTGGTTCATAATTAGTTCTTATTATTAATATTATTCTAGGGACTGCTAATCACTACAGAAATCTGTACCTGTGTCAGAAGGAATGGCCTTCATTCCTATAGACATGTCTCATCCAAAAGAAAGGATACAGTTTACTAAAGTTTAAAGTTTACATTTAACCTTTTGTTAAATGTTTCCCCAAAAGTGTGGAATTGTCATATGACCCAATTGGCTGTTTATATGACATGATTTCTAAACATGCAAATTTATTCCCAAGTCTAGAGTCATTATGTTCTATGGAATTTTTCTGCTAGGTTGTTACATTAGGTTTATATTCTTCTGTGAGTATAATCTATTAATCATAACACTCATTACCCTATTAAAGAACATATTTATATATGCAATTATTGGATTCATACTTACATAAATTACTTCTAACTATAGCCACCTTCCATGAGCTAAATATTAAGGAAATTGGTGGGTTTCTTAACGGTAGACCTAAAGTTGATGAAAGTAGTCCTATTTGCAAAAGCCACCTGAACCCCTTGGAGTGAATTCGTTGTGGCATGGCCCGGAAGGGTGTTTGTCATCAAGCATAAGACTCCAGGATTAAAGAAGGGTTTCTCTACCTGCTTACTGTGCACTGAGGCGGCATGAGCATCACACGGCAGCCGTTGTCCTAACTCCAGGTCTAACAGGGGCCGTGCAGCGGAGCACAGGTGACGCTACACAGTTGATGTGATACATCCAAGGAACACTGTCTGGGCAATGAATCTACCACTGCTATAGCACTCAGGTAAATGTATTTGTTCTTTGAAGGAGGTGTCCCTTCATTATTCAAGGTTGCTTGCTTCAAACAAAATCCTGAACAATAGAATCTGCCAAGGATGTTCAGGGTTTTTCCATTTGTTATGCCCGAAAGAATGTTCTGAAACTCTCAGGACCCAGAACACATTATCTCTCCTGACAAGATACCTCAAAGTTAAATTTTGGTTAAAGTCAGATTTTCACAGGAATATGTCTCTCCATTGGCCTTTCTGATTAATTTGATCAAAAGAAGCTGGGACTAAATCCATTAAAATTGTCCCATATGCTATTTAATCTAGGTTCCTCTCAGTGCAGGATGCAGCAATCTCGCAGTCTCAGCTTCAGCCAGGCTCCCCAGACCATCCAGCTGTAAATGATTGTAGGTTTTATTTCAGAGAGTTAAGATATAATCTAAATCCAACCTATTACCCACTATGACCCAAACAAGGAAGTTAAGCCTGACCTGTTAATCTTTGGAGTCACTGACAATCATTAAAAGGGGGAAACAGAGGAGACCAAAAGCAACCCTCACCCACCTCGGATAATTTCTCCAAGTAACTCAAAATTAACTGCTTTGGGACCTTAATTGTCTACAGGATCCCTCCTGATGTTCTAGCTATAGGAGTTACATCCATCATGCTCACAGGTCCCACCTACACTCAAAGATGGGAGATTATAGAAAGTTTACACACCACAGGCTGGACTTTGGGGACCTTCTTAAGGATTTCATGTAGAATGTATGAAAGATGCTTACTCTGAAGTGAGGATACTAACAATTAAGTTTTGTGCACTCAGTAATTATGGTTTGCTAACACTAGGAGACGAGACCCTTACCAAAGACACCAGAGTTCTCACGGAGGCTTCCCTGCGTCTTAGCTGTATAGATACCTCAATGACAAATATTTTACTGGTGGAAGACATTGCTGTGGGATTTTTGGTAAGACATTGATTTAGGATTTCTTCTTAACCTGAATTATAAAATTAGGGGCAAAACCCAGTGATGTGTCATGAAAACCTACACATTGGTGAGGTCAAGAGAAATATATAGTGGTAAACCAGGTCTTTGGAAGAGTCCTACTGGAAACGAGCAAAAGTTACGGTGTTAAAGAGGGAATATTAGCCCTAACAAAGATGCTAAGAAGAAATACATTTAAATAATATAATTTTCTGAGTGCAACTTAATTATATTCCAGGGGGTTTAAATAATTAGTATGCAAATTATGAAAAAAATATATGTGTCAGAATTTTACTGATTTAAAAAATCTTGGTTTTCAGAGAAAGTGAACTATGCATTTGATAAAAGCTTGCTAATGATCCAAGAAAAAAATTTTAACATATGATTAAATATATAATTCAAAGAATTTCTCCAAAAATGATTTATCTCAATTTTCTAAGAAAAAGTGATACCAATAAATCTCATAAACAAATAATTCTTTCTCATCTCTTCATATCTTTAATTTAAATGTGTCAACATCAGTACATTCAGAGGAATCAGCAACTGTAAGTAGTGTGATGTGTTCTTTGGGAGGCCACCACTTCAGCGTGGAAGTCACATTCTGACTGTTCTCACAGGACAGTTGAGGAGGGAGTAAGGATCCACAAATAAGCTTAAACATGAAGTTCTTACAGCACCCCAGGGACGAAAACAGATTGTGCATCCTGGGGTCTATCTAGGGCAAGGCTGATATTAATGGATGTAGCAAAAATTGATTATAGGCTCTCTAAACGTGAAAGAATTTCCTTTACTTCACGCACACAGAGCTAGGCTACATTTGCCATTATCCCTTGCGGTAAGATATGATTCAATAACAGTAACAGAATGTGAACTGAATTTTGTGCGAAGGTCAGATAATTAAGTTCATGAGCTAGTCCCAGAAAGAGTGCTGCATCCTTCCCTGCTGAGTCACTCGGGTCACCTTCGGAGTGCTCCCTGGGGAAGCTATGCACGCATGTCAGAGCTCAGTCCTAGTTCAAAGCAATTTTGGAACTCTTTTTTTCTAGAATGACCATCAGAGCTGTTGTCATATGAAGGTCTGATAATTAAGTTTGTGAACTTGCCACCGTGAGCTTAATTTGGCAGTATTGTCCAAAGACTTGATAAGGTTTCCTAATCTCGTCCTCCCAGTGTCTCGTAGCCGTGTTCGTGTCAGTGTCTTGCTGAGTGACATTCACTATTGTGTGTTTTTGTGTGATGCATGACAACATCTCTGATGGCCATTCCAAGAAAAAGAGTTCCAAAATTGCTTTGAGAGGTGGATTAGGTGCTGGCATTAGTACACAGCTTCCTCCAGGGAGTACTTCAAATATCCCCAGAGGGATATTCAGCAGGGAGGTGTGTGTCGCCTTTTCTAGGACAAGTTTGTGAACGTGTCAGGCCTCATGTGATCTCACAGTCTGTTCTCAGGCCTTGTTAGAATTTAACACTAAATGAATTAACAAACAGAGTCTAATTCCCTTAAATTATTATTTTTTCTTGTCGTCCTTTTGTATGTGAACATATAGTGCTCTACCTACAATATTACGTCCAAAGGATTTATTAACCTTTACTATACTTTATGACAATTTATGAAAATTATTGTTAAACTTGAAAAAATGTATATATTAATATATTTAGGAATTATTTTCAGCTTCCTACGATGAGACTGATTTATGTTATGTGTCAAAGACAGTGTAAACCCTTCCTCATAAATCTCTTCCATGATGTATGGAAGTATATAATATACTTAAAAAGATAGTAAAACTCAACTATATATTATAAATCTTTTATTTATTGAGAAATACATTTTTTTCATGGTTAGAAATTCATGAAACAAAATTTAAATGAGCAGTAATTTTGTAGCATACTGTTTTAAAAGGCTGTCATTTGGCTAGTTTTGTGATTACCAGGATCACTTCTGTAACTTACTTAAATCCAGCCTCCCACAGTCATTACAATGAGGCCAGCCATCACTCTCAAATGCTTCCTCTACATAGGAAAAATGAAATAAAGAAATAGCCTATAATTAAGTGAAAACCTTTTAAGCACTATTCATCCTGAGTCCAAAGAGAGTTTAATCACATTCAACCTCCTGTGTAATTATTCAGTGTCTATAATTCTAGCTCCAAATGTTCTGCTCAGTGCCTATCAAAGAGAAAAAATTATAAAGGTAAATAAAATACATTTTGATAACAAGGAGTTGCCTTCCACTGCATTCTGCTTGCTTCATACGTATTCCTACATGTTGAGTGTGTATTTCGGTGAAATGTTGACCACTTCCGTTCATGCCATTCACATTTACTTTCATCTCTGACTTTTCCTCACTCATTTTCATAACCCAGCTTCCAGTTTTGGTGCACTTTCTGGTGTTACATGTTTTCTCTAGGTTTGACATTAGAATTAGGTATATTTTCTATAACATTTACCAGCCTCAAGCCCTTTCAAACTTCTCGGGAGTCTTCTAGGCCCGGAAAGTCCTCTGTCCCTGGCTGACCTTGCAAGGCAGAGAAATTGGAAGGCCAAGTCAAAACACAGGGCGTCCGTAAGCACACAAACTTCATGGACACCCTGGATAGTCTAAATACCTTCTGGTGTTTTACTAACTCCTCTTTGCTTTCAACACCAAACTGTTTTTTCTTTCTTTTCTTTCCTTCATTTCAGAATATTGTAACAACCTGTTGGTTCAAACTTCCTCCTTACGGAACCATCATTCTGAAATTCATCCTTCTTACCATCATCCAAAAGCTGCTTATGAGAACAAATTTGATAGTGCCACTCTCTGGCAAAAGTCTTCTCAACGGGTCCCCAGAGTTGACATAAATTCAAGGTCATTTCAAAAAGCACTGGCTCTTCAAAATCTGCATCTACTTACATCTGGGACCCATTCCAGCCCCCCTTTTCCTTGACCTGCCCACCAGTCACGTGATTCAGATTTCAAACTACTCTACAATTCCCACCAGCCACTCTGACCCCCTCCTTGCATTTAGAAATTAGGAGATTATGTTCCTCTGCCTGGATTATTCTCCCCAATCTTGTCTGCCTAGCAAACATTTACTCAAACTTCACACACTGCCGTTTCAATGTCAATTAAGAAGTTTTTTGTACTTTATGAAGACAAAAATAGATCTTTTTTTTTTTTTATTTTTTTGCACCCCACAGCACATTGTAAATGTCTCTGTTGTCAATGTGCTATTGTGGTTGATTGATCACACACCTGTCTTATCAAATAGAATTTTCTCTCCTGGTTATCATCCTATGTCTTTGATATTTTTTCTGCCTCCTTCACAGTTTTCAGGGTCTGATATATGTTCTTTTGCATTTTCAAGTATATTTTTCTTTACTGTATTGACATTGATACTGATGATTCCAATAGAGAACACAGTAATTAGACCGAGGATGAACGATTTGATAGACCAGGAGAAAGTTGCTGTCTGTGCATTGGTTAATGGCCGAATTTCTTGGAAATTTCTTATTTTCTTCCAATCCATAAAGATTACTTTAATTATTGCAATTTTTTCAGACAGACATATTCAGAGAACAAACCTAACTTCTTCAAGACCACCATCTAGTAAACGTTGTTTTAGAGTTTTCTCTTTAATTAGTCAGAATGGCAAGATGGTCAAAACCAGACTTCCCAGCTGTGACTTTGGACTTTCCCATCTAATGCTTGTGTGTCATGGATGTGTCATATGCCATATGCTTTATCTGCCACAGTTTCCTCATCTATAAAACAGACCTCTATTAGTAAATATCTTATTGTTGTAAATGTTCAATGGATTAATAGTCGTAGAAAGTATTTAGAACAGCATTTGGAATGGAATAAGGACTCCAAATTGTGCGGGTTTTAAAAAATCATTTTCTAAAATTTCCAACCTGTTTTAGATACCTTTAATCCTACTTTACATAATTTTAAAACTGTCATCACTCCATACCAGGTTTCCTCCTTGAATTTCTTCCTATATTTGCAATGACTTGTTGACAATGAAGATAAGATTGAATCACACCCTGACTTGAGCTGGTAAAGTGGAGCTTTGCAGCCACTCAGGCACATGGTCACGACGCACGGTATTGGGCTGGGAGATATTTAGTAGAGACTGAATTCCAAAGAGAGAGAGAATATGAAGATTTTGCACTAGGGGTTAGAAAGCCTTTTCTGTTAAGTGTCACATAGCAAATTTTTCAGGTTTTGCAGGCGCTGTCGTCTTTACTGTAAAAGCAACCACAGAAAATACACAGATGAAGGATGCAGCTATGTTCGGTAAAACTTGGTTTATCCACCATACCTTTTGAATTTCACCTCATTTTTATGTATTTAAAAGAATATTCAACTTCTGTTTTTTTTAGCAACTAAAAATGTGAAAATACATTCTCAGTACATGAACTGTACAGAAGCAGGTGTGAGGTCAGACGTGGTGTGTGAGAGTTTGATGACTTCTGATTTGGACAGAGAAGCTCTCCTCCCAAGTTTGCTCAGCTAACAGCTATTCAAACATTCTTCTAAACTTTTTCCTTTAACAACCAATAATTTCCCCTTTTCCTTTTTGTACTTTAGAGGTGGCGGGGAGGTCTATTTCCCTGAGGCTGGGGTAAGTAAATACTGTTTTTGAATTATTTTTGGAAGGCAGGAGCGAGTAAGATAGTGGAATTAACAGGACTATAGGTATCACAAAGCTCTTATGTTAAAACTGTAAGATATTTTCTTACCCACATATACACTAAAGAAATCTGATTAATAAGAATGCTGAATTAGAATCAGTGATTTCTGAATGAACTGAATAGAGTGCACATTTGGCAGCTGTGTTATTTTTTCAAGCTGATTTGGTCATTTACTGCTCTGCAGATGAGCGTAAAATATAAAATGCTATTTGAAGTTTAAGATTCGCTGACTTCTTGAGCTCTATCTCCCTTTAGTTACTCCTAACACAGATTACCCGCCTTGGAAATCAGGCATTTGAGAGGTAAAGCAAGAAAGTGCCTTTCTGACATAAAATATTTCCTTTGGAGTTGTTCTAAAAAGAGAGAAGAGCCACTGTAGAAATTAAATACCCGACAAAAACTGAAAAATCAGACAGGTTTGGCTTTTCAGTTCATTCCCAAACTTCCAATTGAGTTTGTTTGAAATTGATGAGAATCTTTAATGTACAGGAGATCTACACAAGGCCAAGAAAAATGAAAGTCTGTTCCACAAAGACTAGTGTTCAATAAAAGATGAAATCAACTTCTGCCATTTTATTTTTTATTTAATTTTTAATTATAATTTCCCACTTACTAACTAAACAATGATTTGGTAGGTAGATAGTCATTTAATAAGAAGAGTAATCTGTGCAATTGTTACACAGTACTACTATTTACCTATTTGTAAGCATTAAGCATAGCATAATTTAAAAGGGAAAGTTTCATGATTCAACTAGTAAGGAAAATAGAATTATGTGAGGTGATTTTGTTTTCTAAAGGCCCTATCTACCAATAGTTTAACAGTTATAACAAAAATTTCTTGCAAAAACCCCAAACAAACAATACTTAAGTCTTTGATTCCTCAAAGAACTTACAGTAGACCTACTGCTAGATCCAGCAACCTCAGTAATGCGCCTTTACCCAAAGAAAAGAAGTCACTATGTCAAAAGGATATCTGCATCTGAATATTTAGCAGAGCACAATTCACAACCGCAAAGACATGGAATGAACCTAAACGCCCATCAATTTATGATGGAAAATGTGATATACACACACACATACATCTCACATTGATGAATATTACTGCAGTCACCAGGTGGTCCAGGGGAGGACTTCCAAGTTGCCTGTAGTGAGATTCACCAATAAGATAGATGGTACTTTTTCTAGGATGAGTTCACAAACCTCATTGTCCAACATCATAAATATATGTATTTATACATCCACAGGAAAGTGTATTTTTGTGTTTTTCACATTTCCCCACTGCCCATGTTATTTGGTTTTCTTATGAAGTTAAGGCTAATCATTAGTAAAACATCATATACTCAAGATATTTTTATTTTTATTTCAATAGATTTAGGAGTATTAATGTTTTGTTTTGTTTTTAACATGGATAAAATGTATAGTGCTAAAGTCAGGCCGTTTAGTGTACTCATTAGCTGAAGAGTAGACCTTGTACTTTATACCTTGAGTCTTCAATGCCCTTTATATGACTCTGCATGGTCCTGTGTACCCAAAGCTTAACCCCCACTCAGTTTTTAAATAGGTCATAAACAGTGGATGGATCAACACAATAATGATCAGGCCAGCAGCCCCGATTGCTGTTCACTGTTCTGAAGGGGTTCCCTGATGGCAGTGCATTGAAAAGTTCAGAAGAATGTAAATTACCAACAACCGTAGGTTTTCAGTGATTCAGATATTATATAGGGGAAACTGTGCAGTGCTCCCTGCCTTCTGTAACTAGAGAATAGCCCATTTTAAGCTCCACAAAGAGCAGAAGGTCCTCACTCCTCATTCTACTAATATTAACAGGACAACCTACTCCTCATAGAAACCACACTCATGCTCGGACTATAATATCTTCAGATTATCACTTCAAGAGTATACAAGTCTAAATGAGAAGATACGATTTGTTCTTAAAAATGCATTTACCATGAAAAATTCGCACAAGTTATGCAGATACAACATTTTGAAATAATTGGAATTAATTCCCTATCCCTTAAGTATATATTTTTCTTAGTGACTTGCTTTCAAATACTGAAGTATAGAATGGGGAAAAAAGAAAATTTACAGTAGAGAAATCTGGCAAATATTACCTTTGCCATATCATACAGGTTGACATTTCAGGGATAAGTTGATAGCATGTACCTTGGATATGATGTGTTGAAAATATTGCTTCACCTCTGTTGGCTTCCTCCCCAAAACCTATAACCCAAGTGTAATCATGAGAAAATATCTCTCAAACCCAAATCGAACACCATTCTGCACAAGCCCAGACCAGTAGTTCCCCAAAATGTCAGGGTTGTCAAAAACAAGGACATTCTGAGAAACTGTCAAAGCAAATATAAATCCAAGAAAACGTGATGATTAAATACAGTGAGTTATCCTGGAAGGGATCCTAAAACTAACAAAGGGGTATTAGAAAAAAGCTAATAGAATATGAAGAAATATAGGCTTTGGTTAATGATAACGTATCACTAATAGTTCATTAATTTAATTAATGTATCCTACTAATCCTCGGGGACTCTGGGTGTAAGACATATGTGAACTCTGTACTACCTTTGCAATTTGTTTGAAAAATCTAAAAAATTGCTAAAATAAAAATTTTTATTAAATTTTTTTTTCTGTTTTTTTTTGGAGACAGTTTCATTATGTCACCCTCAGTAGAGTGCTGTGGTATCACAGCTCACAGCAACCTCAAACTCTTGGGCTTAAGCGATTCCCTTGCCTCAGCCTCCCAAGTAGCTACAGGCACTAGCCACAACCCTCGGATATTTCCTTTTTTTTTAAATTTTTTTATTTTTTTTGGTTAGAACTGTCATTGTTGTTTAGCAGGTCTGGGCTGGGCTGGAACCTGCCAGCCTTGGTGTATGTGGCTGGTACCCTACTCACTGAGCTATGGGCACTGAGCCATTATTAAAACTTTTTTTTTTTTTTTTTATTAAATCATAGCTGTGTACATTGATATGATCATGGGGCATCATACTCTAGCTTCATAGACCATTTGACACATTTTCATCACAATGGTTAACATAGCCTTCCTGGCATTTTCTTAGTTACCGTGCCAAGACATTTACATTCCACACTTACTAAGTTTCACATATACCCTTGTAAGATGCACCACAGGTGTTATCCCACCAATCCCCCTCCCTCTACCCACCTCCCCCCTTAAAACATTTTTAAAATTGATTTTTTTTTTTTTTTTTTTTCTGAGACAGAGTCTCACTATGTTGCCCTGGCTAGAGTACAGTGGTATCATCATAGCTCACTGTAACCTCAAATTCCTGGGCTCAAACAATCCTGCTGCCTCAGCCTCCCTGGTAGCCAGGGTTAACTGACTGTGAGCAGTTAATTAACTGGGTATGCACCTCCACACGCAGTTAATTTTTTATATATTTAGTAGAGACAGAGTCTCACTCTTGCTCAGGCTGGTCTCAAACTCCTGAGCTAAATTGATCCGCCTGCCTCAGCCTCCGATATTCCTGGGATGACAAGTGTGAGCCACTGCTTCTGGCCTCCTCTAAAACTTTCAATTTGTTAAGAGAAAAAAAAATAAAGTCAAAATTTCTTAATAAAAAAAAAAAGAATGAAAAAAGGGGTCACATATTTAGTTAATATTTGAAAAAAAACTTATGAGATGTTGAAGAATCTTACAATCATTAGATGCATTTTTGGCTATTTAGGAAATTTCTTTCAAAACATTTGCATGTTAAATTTTGGTGCTATACAATATATCTTAGAAGCAAAGTCGCGCAAGCTTATCACACAGCACATCTCACGTATTTATGTTTGGCACAATAAAAAAGAAGAAAAAATATATCCTGCTCTATTATTTGGGTCATGAAATTTTTGTTTTAATACCTTTCCAAAGATAAATAGGGAATATATGTTTAAAATCATACGGTTTTACTGTTGCATATTTTGGCACATTTAGATAATGCTTCACATTTGGACAAAAAGTAAGTTATGGTTGAAAAATTAGACTGACATGCTGAAATATTTCCAAATATAACTAAAGCGTGGGTAAAAATTGAATAGAGTTTAGAAACATTTTTGTTCACTACTTTTTGGCATATAGATTAAACTGGGTAATTTTTATAACTGATTTGACTTTACAGTTCACTATTATTAATCTACAATTTTCCCATATTTTGAGATAATACCTCACAATTTACTACATTTCTATACCTATAGGTCTATTTCTTCATTTGCAATTCAAGAAAAGTTCAAATAGAAACTTTTGTCTATTTATCACATTAACACCATACAGCTTTGAATATAGAGGTTTTCAATGTTTTAAATATCTGATAGGATTAGCCTCCAACATTTCTGTTTTTCCCAGAATTTTCTTTGATAGTCTTATTAATTTTTCCATAGAAACTTTATGAAATAGCTCCCGGGGGAAAAAAATATATCTTTTTTTTTTTTTTTGGAATTGCATCACATTTATACATTAGTAAAGGGGAAATTACATCTTTAAGAAGTCAGTCCTACTACCAATAATGTGTTATGTACTTCCAACTGTTTAAGTCGATGTTGTACCTTTTATTAGGATGGTGCATAATCCTGTTTTGGTCAACAATGGACCACACACAATGGTAGTTATAACAACGCTGTATTTTTACAGTTGTTTTCAGCAACCAAACTGCCTGACTGAAGTGTCTGGACCAAGAAGAGGTGAGGGAGGTAGAGTCAAAACTAATTTATCAGTTTCAAACTGGGTCTGTCCGTGTTCGGTGAATTCACTAACTCTTGTGTCAACTCACTGTTATTAATACAATGCTATTAGTTAAAATTAAAAACATATATGTTCATTCATGTTAGAACAATATGAAAGTATTGATGAAAAGTTTATATTTCAATGTAAACATATGTACTCCGTAGCAACGTGATTTTTTCCTCTTTGGAGCTTCAAATTTAGCTCTTTTTCTTTTCTGTGTAATAAGATATGGGTGAGAAAAATAAATGACATGCCAATTTTTTTCTGACTATTGAATAATTTATCAAACATTCCTTTTTTCCCTTTAAATGGTTGCACATGGATGTACAGTTTTCCTACCTTCATTTATTAAAGAGACCATTTTCCCCCATTCATGGGTAACTATCCAAATAAATGAAATCATTGTCTTGAAGAGATGTCTGTGCTCCCTGTGCTTATTCCTGCGTCATTCACATGAGTCAAAATATGGGGACAAGCTAATTGTGCATCGACGGGTGAATGAAGAAAATGTCTCATTCACACACACACACACAGAGGAATATTATTCAGCCTTGCAAAGGAAGTTCCATTTGAGATGCAAAGGAAGTTCCATTTGAGATGACATGGGCAAGTGTGACAGATATTACACTAAGTAAAGTCAGCTCCATCTAGATCACACACCGCGTGAACTCACCTACGTGTGAGTCCATGTCATGGGAGGAAGCCTAGAGCAGAGAGCCGAGTGTCAGACACCGCGGAGACGCTCCAGGGAGCTGGTGTACAGCGTGGAGACCACAGTTCATAACACTGTCTTGTACATTTGAAATCTTCAAAGACAGTAGATTTTAAGTGTTATAACCACAAAAAGAAAACAAACAAAAAACAACAGAAAAAGAGGTAACTATGTGAGCAGGTGGATATGTTCATCAGCGTGATGGGAGTAATCATTTCACAACACCCACATGCATCAAACAGGTTCTATACTATAAATATTTGACACTTGATATTTAATTATACCTCAATAAAGCTAAAAAAATGCATAAAGGACCGAGGAAGACACATCATCAAAGACGACACACAGACGGAAATAAGCTCATGACACTGTAACGCACGACGGCTAGTCCTTAGGGTGATGGAAAGTAAAACAAGGAGATTCCACTACACCTCTGAATGGCCAAACTCCAGGGAAGTGACGGCACCCGACCCCGGTGTAGGTGTGGAGTGACGGCCACTCTTGCTATCTGGTAGCGAGAATGGTAAAGATATTGCCACCTTGGAGAACTTAAATTGCATATTTTCATGTGCCAAAAAAACATTCTCCTTTAAAGTTTTGTCAACCATTTAAAATGTAAAAATATTCTTAGCTGGGCAGCTGAACGAAAGCAGCAGATTGCAGCCAGAATTTGGCCCACCAGTCTGTAGTCGGTTTATCAGAGATCTACCTTTGCAATTCCACTATTTTCATTAGCATGATATTTCTCTTCCAGGAGACATTTAATCAGCAGAGAAGAATTGAACATTTCATTGTTTTTCCAGATGTTTCTGGAATGAACAACTACCCATCAGCACTTTAATAAACATGTCAATTCTTCTGACAGTTCTCACCCAAAGATTCTAATAATCTTTGAACTCCTAGTCTCAAATTCCTCTTTGGTGTTATAGGGTTTTTTTTTTTTGTTCGTTTGTTTGAACATTTCCAAAGGAATGATCTTTTCTCCTCTGTTTTTATAAAAGGTGTTCTTTAAGAAAATCTCCACTGCAATCCTTCTTCTGTTTGATTCACGTACATTTTTTTTAAGGCTAAATACGATTCTTTCCAGCTTTACATCTCAGTAATGTTTTTCTTAAGGTCCTGTGAGTCATTTTTTGAAATGTAAATACCAAAGACTATAGAGCCCATTTCTCCATTACCATGGGGGTTTAGCTTAGGGATGTTGCTTCAAGCTTGTCATACAAATCAAAGTTTCCTTTGGGTAGAGGAAATTATCTAGCACATATGACCGTCTTGTTTCCCAGGTGAACTTAGAATTTACCATTTCCCAGGCTGCCTGAGAACTTAGAAAGAATGTACAGGGAGCAGCGCTGTGCAGTCCTCTCCCATGAGGGCAAGGCATCCTGAATCCTGAGCGCATGTGTGAAATGGATTGTGCCTCTGTGGCTGCATGTAAGGTGGGGCTCTCCTCCCTGGCAATCCCATTAGAACATTGCAATGCGAGTCAAATATGACTTAATGTTGACTGTCTAACAAATACTGGATTTCTTTTTTTTTCTTCATTGTGGAGAGGGTGTCTGACATGGCCAAATATTTCCTCCCCAGTTTTGTGTCCACCAATCTTAGACACCATATTATGATCCTTACACAACTCCTCACCTCCCATTCAAAGATTATTAAACCATACACAGAATTCTCAGTAACTATCAAGGGTCTTGTCATCCTCCTCAGGGAGGCTGTCATTTCAGATTCTGTCTTGAGAGCATTCTCCCTCATCTGGACAAAGAAAATTCTCACAATAATAGATAGCTATGGTGATATTTTGAGAGCTCGATCTTGACACTAGTTCCATTTTCTAAAAGTTTCATTGAGACATAATCAATGCATTATGTAATTCATCATTTAAATGCACATGCTGGTTTTATATATATGTGCAGAACTCTATAAGCATCATCATTACTCTAAGTTTACATTTTTCTCTATTAGCTGTTGGGTATTCAGTTACCCCAACCCAGCAACCCTCAGGCAGCTACTCACCCACTTTTGGAATTTCAGATGTTTATTGCGGACATTTCACGTAAATATATTCATATAATACATTCTGTAGCTGGCTTCTTTTACATAGCATATTTTTCAGATTTATTTGTCTCATAATGTGGTTCAGTATTTCATTTTTTGTGTAGCAGACTAATATCCCATTGAATAGATATGCTAATTTTATTTATTTATTCATCGGTAGATGGATCTCACAGTTGCCTTATTTTTTGGCAGTTATTAATATTGCTAATATAAATGTTTATGTAAATGTTTCTATGAATATGTTCAAAAGTAACATAGGTACATACCTGACAGCGTCATTACTGAGTCACAGGTAACTACACATTTAATTCCTTAATGAGCGACCAAACTGCTTTTCTTAAAGTTTCCTAGTTTTATTTATAGAGATCTTTTGTATCCTTTCTTAGGTATACTCCCAAATATTTCATCTTCTTTGGCACTCCTGTGACAGGAATAGAGTCCTTGACTGTTTGTTCGGCTTGGTTATTGTTGGTATATATATAGGCTACAGATTTATGGGTGTTGATTTTGTAGCCTGAGACATTGCTGTATTCCTTGATCACTTCTAAAAGTTTTGTAGTAGAATCCCTAGTGTTTTCCAGATATACGATCATGTCATCTGCAAAGAGTGAAAATTTGATCTCTTCTGACCCTATGTGGATACCCTCAATCACCTTTTCTTCCCTAATTGCATTGGCTAAAACTTCCATTACAATGTTAAAGAGCAATGGAGACAATGGGCAACCTTGCCTGGTTCCTGATCTAAGTGGAAATGATTTCAATTTAACTCCATTCAATATGATATTGGCTGTGGGTTTGCTGTAGATGGCCTCTA
>CAUYPK010078413.1:0-26998 GCA_963574355.1 Loris lydekkerianus | reverse complement strand
CATCGCATTACTAATGCCCCATTTCTTGAAGGCGCGTTGCACCATTTCCTCTGGAATCTCTTCCCATGCATCATGAACCCACTTTGCTATCAGTTCTATGTCAGGCTTCTTTAGATTTCCGACTTTTGTCAGTTGGGCTTGGCCAGATGACATCCATTCATGCCACATCTTTTGCACACTGTCTTTAAAGGGTTTATTTAGACACACATCTGGGGGCTGCAATACAGATGTAAGCCCACAAGGAATAACGGCCAAAGTAACCTGAGATGACTGCCAGTTTTTTTATGTCATCAGATGTGTGAGCTCTGAACATATCCCAAACCAGCAACGATGGTTTTTTTCTTCAAGGCTGCTCCTGGTCGTGCGTTCCAAATTTCTTCCAGCCATTTTTTTGTTCCGTCCTCATCCATCCAGCCTTTTTCATGTATGCGGACTGTAATTCCTGGTGGGAATTTGACCTTTTTAGGCAAAGTCTTCCTTTTAAAAATAATGACTGGTCTCAGCTTAGTTCCATTAGCTAAACATGAAAGCACGACTGTGAAATGGTTTTTTCCGTTTCCTGTAGTTCTAAGTAAAATAGTTTTCTCTCCCAAACTTGCCACAGTTCTGTTGCGTGGAAGATCAAAGGTCATTTAAATACATGATTACATTTACAATACATGATTGTTTGATATACTGTATACCATTAACATACCACATTAACCCATAGTATTCAATGGCAACTTTAATGAAGTGAATAAACCATTTAAGACAGTAAAGCATTGTAAATAAATGGTTAAAAATCCTGAATCCTTATATTCCAAAACCCCTGATTATAAGGATTCAGGATTTTAAACATTTATTTACAAGACTTTACTGCCTTAAATGGGGTTTTCACTTAATTAAATGTGCTATTAAATATTGTGGGTTAAATAGTTCAGTGGAATGCAGTTCAGTTCAGCCGCCTACCTCTTCAGTTCAGCCGTGACTTGTGGACTGAGCTGAAGCACTGCCCCCTCAAGCAGACGTCAGAAGATGACTGGAGACTAAGTGCATTTGATTAGGTGTGTGCACTGAATCAAATAACCTGTATGACCCAAGTATAAGCCGAGTTCGGGTTTTTCAGCACAAATTTTTGGCACAAAAACTCGGCTCATACTCGAGTATATATGGTAGGTCTTTGATCCCTTTTGGTATAAGGTAAAAGTTGAACTTTTGCATGTGGATATGTAGTTTCTCAGCATCATTTGTTGAAAAGACTGTCCTTTCCCCATTTGAGCAGTTATGGGACTCTTGTCAAAAGTCATGGATTATATATGTGAAGGTTTATTTCGGGCTCTCTTGTTTTCTTATTAGTCCGTATGTCTGTTTTTATGCTGGTACCACACTGTTTTGGTTGCTGTATCTTTGTAGTAAGTTTTGAAATCAGGAAATGTGAGATCTCCCAACTTTCTTCTTGTTTTGCAAGATTATTTTGGCTTTATTTGAAGATTTCATATGAATTTTAAGATGATTTTTTTTTTTTTTTTTTTGCAGTTTTTGGCCGGGGCTGGTTTGAACCCACCACCTCCGGCATATGGGGCCAGCGCCTTATTCCTTTGAACCACAGACACTGCCAACAGATGAATTTTCTGTTTCTGTAAAAAAACTGTGATTTTAATTGGAATTGCATGAATCTGTAGATAGATTTGGGTAAATCGTTTTCAAATATGAAAGTTTGTCCCAAGCCTGAATTTTTCACTAAATCTAGATGGCAACTTTAAGAGACATCCAACCTATTTAATTCCGTTTTTGAAGTTTAATAGGAGGAAACGAGATCAAAGTGAGTACTAGCTGTCCAAACAAATTTTTTGCTAAAAGCAGTTTAGATTTTGGGGGGGTGGTCCTGGAAGAGAGAGAATGAGTGCCTCTTTGAATATTTGTCTTTTAGTAGGTATTGTCTTTTTAAGTTGCTTTTCTAAATGACTTTTTTGAATACCCAGAAAGATTTAACAAAAAATTGCAAGGGCTGTGGAAATAAATTATATGGATAGGATTTATGAATTCAAAGCAAAATTTCATTTTGGAAAAGTAAAGTTAAAAATGGTTCACAGTAATATTTGATCAGTGTTCTGAGGAACATCGTTATTTAGAGCAATGTATGTGCATCCTTAGAGAAATACTAACATGAAAATAGTTTGATTTGAGTCTAGATTGTTATTTGAACCTTGCATGTGTTAGTGAAAAGCAGAGCTTTAGTTTAAATACAGTGATTGCATCCTTAAATTATAACTTAATGAATTAATAATATCATATGTCAGTTGTGAGAAAGAGGTTTCTTTTAGAGAAAAAGCAAGAGAAATTCTTCTGCTGTCTACTTGTACAAAGTTTCCTTGTGGTGACTATCAAGAATTTGGAGAGTTTCTGGCTCAGCACCTGGAGCTCAGTGGCTAGGGCGCTGGCCACTTGCACCAGGGCTGGAGGGTTCAAACCTGGCCCGGCCTGCCAAACAATGGCAGCTACAAAAACAAAAAAAAAAAATAGCCAGGTGTTGTGGTGGACCCCTGTAGTCCCAGCTACTTGGGAGGCTGAGGCAAGAGAATCGCTTAAGCCCAAGAGTTTGAGGATGCTGTGAGCTGTGACACCACTGCACTCTATGGAGGGCAACATAGTGAGACTCTGTCTCAAAAAAAAAAAAAAAAAAAATTGAAGAGTTTATTAAAATGCTGTAATCAAGGATAATATTTAGTTATTCCAAGTATAAAGTTTGATAGAATTGTGACGTTATGGAAGCTAGTTTACACTTGAACAGTTCTTTTTTGGAAATTTTATTTTATTTTATTTTTTGAGACAAGAGTTTCATTATGTTGCCTTTGGTAGAGTGCTGTGACATCACAGCTCACAGGCACCTCAAACTCCTGGGTTTAAGTGATTCTTTTGCCTCAGCCTCCCAAGTAGCTGGGACTACAGCTCACACCACAATGTCCAGCTATTTTTTGGTTGTAGTTGTCATTGTTGTTTGGCAGGCCCAGGCTGGGTTCGAACCTGCCAGCTCTGGTGTATGTGGCTGGCACCCTAGCCACTGAGCTACAGGTGCTGAACCATTTTTGGAAATTGTAAACAAATTTAGTACTTAATGTCTTTCTTAATAATTTATCTTTTTTTTTTCTTACAGTTCTATAATATAAAGGAAATTTAAATGAACTTTGTAAAGCACACCTCAGATCCCCTCCAGTTTATTTGAATGTGCTTTTCTAATATTAGCGTATTTTGTGTGCATTGAAGTGAGAAAGGTTGAGGGTGTACCGTCCCAGCTTATCCTTTATGGACTCGGCTCAGCAGTTCTTTAGATCTTCCTAAACTTTTTTCCTCTTATTCTTTTCCCACTTGAATGTTTCTTATCTCTTCTCCTCTATGAACATTAAAACATTTTTATTTGAGCATTAACACGTACATTTTTAGTTTTGAGATTTCTATTCTGATTTTTAAATTCTTGCAGTGTACTTTGTACGTACTTAGTCTCTGAACTTTGGGTCTTGTGATTTTTTTTTCAGTAACTTCAAAACTCTTGAATTTTATTTTATTTATTTTTAAGTAAATAAACAAAAAGTTTCTTTAATCAAATAAGTTTGTGGCATGCTGCACATTATAGTGTCACAAGACACAAATACATTCAAATGCTCTAAGACGTCCCACAGTAAAAAAAATAAAAACAATGGAATGATTTCTAGTCCTGTGTTTCTCAAACTCATAACACCTCTTCAAGGCTTTCAAGGGATGTGGCTTTTTCCGGGCTCATCTACAGGATCCTAAACTCTAACCACACTTGTAGCTAATATCTTTTGAATTTTAAAGTTTGTTGATAGTATAAAGCAGTGGTTTTAATGAATGATATTCTTATTTTTAGTACTTTGCTTTTTGTTGGAGAAGATCAGACTTTTTGAAGTTGAGCCATCAAAATACTTTTTAGATTTTAGGATATGACTTTTTCTGTTGTTTAGATTTGTGTCACAGACATTTTTCTTTGAGCCAGGAGCCAAATTAGTTTTTAGTCTAAGCAACTTGTAAAGTTAAGTAAATTAGGACGTTTCTCCTCAAATTTCTTAAGAATTGGTAAAAATATTCTCTCTGATCATTACCAAAGTTGTAATTTAATGGTCTGTATAATCTACATATACAGATTTAAATGATTTTATTCTTCTAGGATATTTATTTAAATTTTAAATCTAAGGCAGTTGGACAGTAGTTTATACGATATATTTAGTTGGTGCTCCCCCAAATTCAGAAATTTATTTTGCTATACCATTTAAAATACCTTAGTAATGATTAAATAAGTTACAGTATATCCATAAGTTGGATGCTATACACACCTATTTTTGTTTTGGTGAAGAACCTATTTGTTTTGATTACATATTAACTGTTTTGTATTAAGTTCATTAGATCTTTTATTTTTTTAGAATTCTTGCAGTGTATTTCCTATATACTTATTCTCTGAACTTTTGGTGTTAATTTGAAAGTAATTCATTGATAAATTTGTTTAACCTAGGGAAATTGATTTTGTCCGGGAATGGAATCCTGATCAATCTGGAAAGCTGATTAAGTGGATGTTTCCTAAAGAGAGTTTCTCTTGTAATGTGGTCTCTACTTCATATCTTTTACTATCATATTTAGGAGATGGTATTTACAGACATTAAAATAACAATTAGGCTTGTATACATGTTTAACAAGTAGTTGAAATGAAGAGTTTATTCAAAGAAAGCCTGACTACAAGCTAAAATGATCAGGAAAGACTGCAGGGAGGACGAGCCAAGGCATATTGGAGGAAAATGGGTAGCAAGTGTGGTGTGCTTGGAACTGGGTGCATGTAAGCAAGTGATTAGCAGACACTTACAAAGTTAATTTGGAGCTGATTATGCAGAACCTTAGTATTCTGCAGAAGGAATTAGAGAATTACATAATTTTTTATCTGGAAAGGAGTTTAGGAATTATTTTACAATGAATAATTTTATAGAAATGGAGACAAGTTTGTCCTTATTCTTGTAGGGTTATCATTTGAAAATTTTTGGGTTAGGCAATGTTCTACTAAGAAATACATATGTGATCTTCTACCCTATTGCCTGACTAACAGGTCCCAAAATTCTTAGAAACTCCAAAGTCATAGATATCTTTTTGTATGCTAATGAGTTGACTGATAGCTGGCAGCACCAAGGTAGCTTCTGGATGGGGCTGGTCACCTGTGAGACCAAGGCAGATTAAATGGGTGAGACTTTCATGCCTAATTAGAATTCAATTAAAGGACCCTCATTACAGAACTGATTGCTTGCTTATTGGTAGGGAAAACTTTTCGCACATTTGATTATGGAAGTCACCTGTGTTATGTGAGAGTAGAGGAATAAACAGTTTGAGTTTTTTTTCCCCTTCACGACGTTGATTTTTAGGCATATTATTCTGTTTTTCTTTGTAGGAGGTATAGAGTTAGAAATTTTGTTGTGCCCATTTTAGCGTTTTTTGGGTATAGCAACTTGAACTTCTCCGGTGATGTATGAAAATAAAAGAGGAATTAATATGAAGAGTCAGACTGAGAATTAATTAGGTATTTTTTAGTAAATATTTGGTCAGACAGTAGTAGACTTTTAGGTGGAGTATTTTGGTTTAGATGGTTTTAGACTGTTTTGTATTGAGCAAGTCTTTATTTTGGTACAGTATACTACTCAGTTCATTAGTCCATTGGGGGTGAAAATACGCTGTTGGCTTTTTCCTGTCACTGTCACCATAGCCTATACTTTTTTGGGTACTGTTTTAATTCTACACTCTTAGCTGGGATATTGTTAGTTTCAGGGAGGTCAGTGAGAACAGATTATTCCCATCAGTTAATGTGGTTTTGTGCATTGGAGAATTAGTTCTTATTTTTTTCGTCTATAGACAAGGTGGAGTGTGAGCTGTTCAATCATGTTGACCTGCCTCTATTACAGGAGTTGTTTTTTTCCACACTTGAAAGTTTTACATTATTAAGGGACTGGATTGGAAGAACAGAAAAAATTACTTGGTGGTGGAAGAGTGATAAAAGTAGACACAAGCTACAATCTGAGAATCTACTATAGAATGATATTGGTTTACGAGTAAAAGGGAAAGTTTGTATTATAACTGTAAGCATTTAAGCGTTCTGGTATTTGCATGGTGTATATGATTATGGAAGGAATGAAAAATTTAGGGAGACTAGATGAAAGTGCAATTAAGAGTTGACATTTATTCAGTGTGTATTTTGTGCCAGGTACTGCTTACCTTGCTATCTTATTTAATATTCAACAATCTTGAGTTTATTTTTTCTGATTTTTACAGATGATGGAATCAAAACTCAGGAATTACTATTAAGTAATATTTGTGCCTATAAGGACAGAGGTAGTAAACTATCTGGGAAGGTTATGAAAATTTTCATACTGAGGCAGTTGATACCTAACTTTTTCAGGATGAGTAAGAGTAGTATAGTTGAATTCAGGGCTGGAAGGAGAGCATCTAACATAGTAGGAAGGAACAGTGTTAATAATGTCTTAGTGACATGAAAATGAGTTGGACTGTCACTGTCAACAGTTTTTATGGCTAGGGAGTCTCGTGGTATCAGGGCAGCTAGGAAAGGTTGTCAGGGACCAGTTATTAAAGGGAATTTTTTATATGGCTTGCAAAGCAGTTTTATTTATTTTTTTAACACGGAAAGTGGCGAACCTTTGAGGGAGTTTAGTCAATAGAGCAGTATTCCAATTTGAACAGCTTATGGTTTCCCCTTATTTTTAGTGATTTAATCAATTTGGAACAACTCAGTTCTCAAACTTAGTTTGGGGACTAAAACATCTCCCCAAAGAGATATTTTTTCATTTTTTATTAGAAAAAAATTCTGCATATGTTATTAGAGTCCAGGAATGTCAATAGCAACTTGATTGCCTACCACATGTGTTTAGGAGTAGGTTTGAATAAAATTATGTTCATTTTTGAATAGTAATCCATTTGAACAGTATGAAAAGTTAATTAAAAAATTTTCCTCTCATCACTGTCCATCACTTACACAGTTTCCTTTTCTGGAGACAATTAAAATGACTGATTCTTGTATATTCATGCAGAGATGTTTTGTGCCTATATAATCAAATATATTTTATGTGTTCTTACCCCCCATTACTTTTATACAAATATACCATATTTGAAATATATTGTTCTATATCTTGTTTTGTTCAGTTAATAATACATTTTGGAAACTATTTTATGTCAGTACATAAAGAGCTTCTTCAGTATCTTTTGGTAGTTGTATAATATTCCAAAGTATAAATAAAACTTAGGCAGGTGTGATGGCACAGGTCAGTCCTCCTAGCTACCTGGGAAGTTGAGGAAGGCTGGATACTGGACCAGGAGTTCAAGGTTTCAGTGAGCCATGAGCACACCACTGCACTACAGCCTGGGCAACAGAGAGAGAGACCTTGTTTCTTAAAAAAAAAAAAAAAAATTATAGCATATTAAACTAGTTTCCTGTTTGATGGACATTTAGATTATTTCCAAATTTATAATTGGTAAAATACTAGTAAAATCTTAACAAATACCTTTTTGTTTTTCAGGTATACAAAACTAGGATATGCTGGAAATACAGAACCACAGTTTATTATCCCTTCCTGTAAGTATTTTTTTCTAAGCCTCAAATGAGTGGATTAAAAAATCTCTTTCCCAATAATTAAAGCGAAAGAAGTAATCATTTCTTACATTCTAAAGTATTTTATCCTTTGCTAAGTTCTAAGTGTGGCCTCATTTTTGCACTGTGACCATTCATTTCAGCTCTCTGTTTACCAAATCTACCAAATATGTAATTCTTCTAAAGAGAAAAGATAACAGATTTTCTGATAATTGAGCAATTTCTGCTTTGAGGATATTGCTGTTAACTGTGTGAGTGTAACTAATTGTTAAGTAACGCATTCCCCATCACCTACCTACAAAGACTGTTCTTTGGTTTGTAGGTAGATATGACTGATGAGTGCCCCTATTTCAAAATAAGGGCAGCATGTCATCTTTAGAGATTTTGATCTCACTTGCTTTTTTTCTTTTCTTTTAGAGACAGAGTCTCACTTTGTGGCCCTTGGTAGAGTGCCGTGGCGTCACAACTCACAGCAACTTCCAGCTCCTGGGCTTAGGTGATTCTCTTGCCTCAGCCTCCCGAGTAGCTGGGACTACAGGTGCCCGCCACAATGCCTGGCTATTTTTTTGTTGCAGTTTGGCCGGGGCCGGATTTGGACCTGCCACCCTTGGTATATGGGTCTGACGCCCTACTCACTGAGCCACAGGCGCTGCCTGACCTCACTTACTTTCTAATATCCTATAACCATGCTGTTCTTATATGTTATGTCTTTAGAAGCGTGTTTTTGTTCTATTTTTGTTAACCTCGCTTTAGCTGACCATGAACTGTCTTTCAGTAGTTTTAAAAAATACTCTGACCATTTTGTTTGTTAGAGCTTTAGTTTGCTAGCATAGGTTGGGAGTTTGCTCCTCGATGAACATATTTTTGTACTTAAGACTTTCAAGCAGTTCTCCTTTTTTGGTATATAATATAGTAACATCTTTGATCTATTTGTCCTACTGCTAAATTAAGACCTTTGCAGATCAGATGACTAACCCTTTGAGCCATTGCTTGCTGGTGCTAACTCCTAAGCAGTTTTGTTTTGCGAGTGTCACTAGTTTTTCACAGTAGTGTTTATGTGACTGTTAGAATATTTTTTCTATGTTGTTCATTTATGAAAATAAGAAAGAGGTAGAAAAATGAACATGAGAATATGAGAACTGCTTAGGTTTCAAAATCAATGAAGCTGAGAATAAGGTAGGAATTGTTAGGCTTGCTTTAGTCTCAGTTGGATACTCATTGGTCACAAGCAGCTCAACTGTTTTGCATTTGCATAGCAAGAACCATATTAAGTGTGTGAGATGTGAGAAATACAAAGTCAAAATTGTACCTAAAAGGGGAAATGTATTTAGGGCTTTTATCTACTGTTTTACTTTTTAGAAACAAATTTATATGATTTTTGCATGTTTTATTTTTTGGTATACTTCTCTAGGAATTGATTATGGAAAGACTTAGGCTACTACCTAAATGCGACACTTTTAAAATACCTAGAATGGATTTTAGGTGACACTGATGAAGTAGATTATATGTATGAGTATAGTGGTCTTGCTTTGAAGGTACTAGTGCCTTTTACAAAATATTTTACTCATATTTGTTGTCTATACTGAAGGATAGATTTGCTTCTATATATCAAAACATTGATCTTTTATTTGACTTTTTTAAGACTCTGGTGACAAATGTTGGTCTATTGCTAATTAATTTAGAAGTACTTCTATGGGCTGGTACTTGATTTTAGTTATGTATGAATTTAGTATTAGACTATCGTGTATGTATGAATTTAGTATTAGACTATCCTCAGGCTGCTATAACAAAGTACCCAAAACTTGGTGGCTTAAAACAACAAATTTGGCCAGATATGGTGGCTCTCTACTGTAATCCTAGCCTTTTGGGAGATAGAGATGGGAGGATTGCTTCAGGCCAGGAGTTCCAGACAGACTGAGCAGGAGGGAGACCTGTCTCTAGGAAAAATAGAAAAATAAGCTAGATGTAGTAGCACATTGTTGCAACCCAAGAACTGAGTCTCAAGGTGGCAGGCTGGTGGTGCCTGTGCATAGGGACTTTGCTTGACCACCCAGGGTCTGGCACATAAAGGGAGAGAAAGCACTGAAAATTTTACACATAGTGTTCTGACCCATGAGAGAGACACTGTATCAGCCCCTTGTGAGGCTAATAGGTGCTGCTGGGAGCCAATATCCAAGGCCATTTATTAGAAATTTGGGGGCGTGTATACACAAAGGGAAAAAAGTGAAAAGGTAACAGTTTCATGTTGTAATTAAATAGGCAGTTCCTTGTTCAAGGAGGAAAGATTATCAGGCTGAAGGACAGGGGAGTACTAAGGTACAGATCAAAGAATAATTTGGAGAGAATTTAATGAAGGAAAGTTAGAGTCTACAGGTTAAGGTGCCTTCAGGGTATCTGCAGGGGGCAATTATTAATTACTTCCTAGTTTTATTTATATTCTTGTCTCTAAGCTGTTGTTCTCTAGTCATTTCCCAGACTATTTTCTTATCTACTCTGCTGGGCATTCCCACCCCCTTTTCTTACCACAGGGGTGCTTTGCAGCACAGGGGGTTGTGGTGGGGAGGTAGTGGGTGAAACTCAGGGCATAACCCACCTGAGATTTCAGGGAATTGCCAGCCTACTGTAGCTTTCATCCACAGCACATGCCTGTAATCCAGTGGTTCTCCACCTTCCTAATGCCAGGATATATTTTCATTGTTACAAAGGGGTTGCAACCCACAGGTTGAGAACCACTGCTGTAATCCCACCTACTAGGGAGGCTGACACAGAATTGTTTGAGCCCAACCAGCTATGATGATGCTATGACACTCTCGCCCAGGTGACAAAGAGACCTGTCTGAAAACAAACAAACAAACAAAAGCTAAACAAAAAGAACAACATACTTAGAATTCTGGAGTGTAGAAGTACAAAGTCAATGTGTCAGCCGGGCCACCTTCTTGCTGGCAGCTGAAACCTTGCTTGCTTGTCCCAGCGTCTGATGTTTTGAAACCTCAGGATCCTTTCTAGGCTGGTAGATACCACTCCAATCACATGGATGTGTCTTTACAGCATGGTCATTCTGTGTGTGTTTTTCTTTGTCCACATTTCCCCATATCATATAAGGATACCGGTCATTGGATTAGGGGCCACCCTGATAACCTCATTTTAATTCAGAAAATCCTGTTCCTAAACAAAAGCTACATTCTAAGGTTGTGGGAATTAGGACTTCATCCCATTTTTCTTGGGGGACACAATTTAGCCCATTGCAGTGCTGATTATGCCATCCCTTTGTTTATAATCTTTTGTAAGGCCTTACATTGTGATTGTTTGTTTCAGAAGATGAGTGAAATACTTCGGTTTTGGTTATGTTCTTAAATGGCTGTGTTAAGTCTTTGTTGGAGAGTTATACCAGTTATTTTGATCTTTTGAACTTTAGAATCTCATCACCATTGAATACAGTCTTTATTTCATCTCTGTGCCAAAATATGTAGTCTTTTTTGTTTTGTTTTGTTTTTGTTTGCCTTATGTGTTAGGTACAGCATGTTGAAATTCATTCACCTTTTCTCAGAAAGTTTTTGATTTTTGAGTTTATTTTTATACCCTCTCATTTTTAATGTGCAGGTGAAGTGTTTATAATCAGCAGATGCAGACATTCCCGCTGTCTTTTAACTGATGAATTTGAATTTTCAATCTGGAAAAACTGTAGATATGTTTCAAAGTTATTTTCATATATCCTTATTTTTCAGGAAATTTATAATGAGCTATTTGAAAGTCTTTGTACCTACAGATAAATTTCTGGAGAGAATTTCTAATATTTAGAAGGCTGTGGATTTTACATTTTTTTCAGTCATTTTTCTATCTACCTTATAGTTATAACTGTTAATAAATGAAACTGACAGTTGAATGCCAGATCAGTGTAAGTACATTCAGATAATTATTTTGATTGAAGAAAAATTCAGAAACTTAAAATTTAATTGAAACTTAAACTTTAATTGAAACAAGTTTAGCTCTGAAACTGCGTTTTAAGGGGATTGTTGTAGATTTTACCTAAATGAATCGAGATTTCCTTTTGCACATGTGTTTAAAGTTTAGCAGATCCCTATTGCATTTAAACTACTACAGCACAACAGTGAAATATATAGAGATGTGAAGAGAGTTTGTTTTGAAAAACTCTCCTTGAAGTTTTTCTTTTTCTTTTGGTAGCGTTTTTCAATTTTTCTAATTGTCCATCAAGTAGATGTCTACTTGGCTGAATTATAATTGTACTCAGAATCAAAAGAGAGCTTTTATAGGTTTCAAAAATATGTAACTGAAATATGCTATGAAACTTCCATTGCAGTACTTCCCTTTTTTTGGCTTTTTGCTTTTGAGGCCATGTGTCTTGACTGGAAGTTGTGATTTCACTGTGTAAAATGAATTTTATTCCTAGTTTCTTATGACCTTTATGCATTAGTTTGACAATTTACCTATTAGGCCATGTTTTGATTTATAACACTTTATAATGGTGGAAGTGTAAGTTGTTGTTGTTGCAGTTTGGCGGGGGCCAGGTTTGAGCCCACCACTTTTCGGCATATGGGGCTGGTGCCCTTCTCACTGAGCCACAGGCGCCGCCCAGGAAGTGTAAGTTGAAAGTTCATCTCCATTGAAGAAAAATTCTTTTTACATGTCTGAATAACTTATTTTAAAGGTATTGCTATAAAGGAGTCAGCAAAAGTAGGTGATCAAGCGCAGCGGAGGGTGATGAAAGGTGTTGATGACCTAGACTTCTTCATTGGTGATGAAGCAATAGAAAAACCTACCTACGCAACAAAGGTATGTTTTTATGATTTGTGTAGATAAATAACATTTTCTTTCAAAAATTAGTTTGTTCAATGATTGTGCTCTCTGTAATTTCACTCTATTATATAGATACCTTCAACCTCTTCATAATAGAAATATCTTCTCTGTGGTCCCTTTCCCTGTTGCTTTAACTCTCTGCTCGCCCCATTCCAGAATAAACTTGTAGCCCTTTCAAGTCAGCAAGCAGTATTTACTTTTCCATACCCATTGAACTTAGGGCCTTCAATGGGATAATTACTTCCACCTTAGTATATCTAGAGATATTTCCCTCTTATCTTTATTTTATTTTATTATTATTTCTTTTTTGAGACAGAGTCTTACTATGTCACCCTTGATAGAGTGCTGTGGCGTCACAGCTCACAGCAACCTCAAACTCTTGGACTTGAGCAATTCTCTTGCCTTAGCCTCCCAAGTAACTGGGACTACAGGCGCCTGCCACAACGTCTGGCTATTTTTTTGTCGTTGTTGGCAGTTGTCGTTGTTTAGTTGGCCTGGTCTGGGTTTGAACCTGCTAGCCTCGATGTGGCCGATGTCGTAACCACTGTGCTACGGGCACCAAGCCTCTATCTTATCTTATTCAGACCCATATTTCTTTTCTTTTTGAAGCTTATCTCATCTGGAAATCCTGCTTTCTTTTTTCCTTTCTCCTTCCTACTCTTATTCCTCTCTCTTTTCACTGAGATATAACATATGTAGTAAAGTATGTTAGTCTTAATTGTACAGTTGAAATAATTTTTGTGACTATGATCATAGCAGTGTAAGATACAAAGCAAACCTTACACCCAGAAGCATTCCTTGAGCTCACTTTCACAGTCACCACTTCACCAATACTGTTCTGACCTTTATCATCTTAGTTTTTGACATTGACTGCCTAATTTGCAAATAATCCTCCTTAGTATTTTTTTTCTTCCCTTCTGTCATAATTTATTCATTAATGAGCAACTATCACTATTATGTAAAAATCTTTGCTAAACACTGAAAGTACACTGGCAAATAAGAAAAATATATTCCCTGACTTCAACGCTATTATGATGTTGTGGAAAGGAAGACATTGAAGAAATAATTATAAGTGTGAAGGCGATTAGAGAAAGGAAAGAACAGGATGCTCTGAGCTTAAATCAAATAGTAGCTAACCTAGTTTGAGGATTCAGGAAAGTCCATGAGGAGTAAATCTTTAAGCTCAGGCTTGAAGAATAATACAGGAATTAGCTGGGTGAGGTATGTGGGCTCAGTTGTTTTAGGCAGAGGCACCAGTATGCAGGGCAGTTTTAAAGTAAGAAAGAAGGGGAGCTATAAAGCCATTGTGCCTGAAGCAATGGAGAATGAGGTGGAAAGAAGTGAGCATTGAAAATGTTGTTAGGTTATGTTAATGTACTTGAACTATGCCTTATGGGCAACATTAATGGGTTTAACTAGAGGAATAATTTACGTGCAAGCACGAATATTGGAGTCTGCTTGTTTGAATATGAATTCTGACTGTGCTGATTTCTAACCTTGTGATATCATTCAGTGATATAACCTTTCTGAATTTCAGTTTTTTCATTTGTAAAATGGAGATGTTATTCATTCTTCAGGATTGTTTATGAGGCTTAATGAGAAATTGTTAGCAGGCGTGATGGCTTATGTTCTAAGCACTCTGGGAGGCAGGAGAATTGCTTGTCAGGACTTCAAGACCAGCTTCAGCAAAAGTCAGACCTCATCTCTACAAAAGATAGAAAAATTATTCAGGTGCAGTGGTGCACAGCTCTAGTCCCAGTTGCACGGGAGGCCGAGGCAGGAGAATTACTTGAGCACAAAAGTTTGAGGTTGCAGTGAGCTATGGATGATGCCACTGTATTCTAGTCAGGGCAACAGAGAAAGTCTCTGCCTCACCGTCCCTCCCCTCCAAAGAAATTGTTATGCTGTAGTTCTTTCAACATAATGTGTTAACGTTAAAAAAAAAAATTAGCAAGGTTTATACTTTGGGAAAAAGAGCTTTATGTCTCATAAAGGATAGCAACTGTTTGGTGGCCAAACAGGTTGGGAAGCAGAGCCTTGGCCAGAAACCAGGCATAGGTCCTTCAAAACAGAAAAAAAGGGAACAGGATTTTATACTGAATGGGGTGGTCATATATACATATTCGATAAGCTATAGGAGGGCTTAGGATTTTATTTTTGGTTCACAAATGTATACTCAATATGTCTTGGCTACTTCTATTATTTAGAAAAGATTATGCCATGGTAACAATGAAGAGAAATTATTAAGGGGAGGCAAGCGTGATTCTTAGAAGACTAGATGATTGACTATTGTATAATAGTAGCGAAGGCAAGAGATATTAGTGTATTAGTGACTTGGACTACAGTGGTGCAGTGTAGATATAGAAAAATAATAAAATTTTGTATGTTTATTCAGACACACAGATTTAACTTTTACTGTGGGAAACTTAATATGTAAAAGTAGAGAAAAGCATATAATGAACCCTCTTGTTACCGTCATACAGCTTTGGCAGTCACTAACCTATTGACAATTTTGTTTTGTCTGTGCTCCCTTCCTTCCCACCCCCAATTATTTTTAAAGTAAATTGTATGTACTGTTTCACTTACAGATATTTATATCTTAAATATAAGGATTTTCTCCAAGATAATCATCATATATTAATATAGTATGCAGTTTTTTAAGATTATCAAATATCCAGTCCTTAAATTACCTCAGTTATTTCCTGTATTGGTTATTCTGTTTGAATCATGATTAAAACAAGATCTATTCATTGGCTTTAGTTGGTAAGTCTCTTAGCTCTTTTTATCTATAGATTCTGCTTTGTCTCTCTCTCTCTCTCTCTCTCTCTCTCTCTCTCTCTCTCTCTCTCTCTCTCTCTGTGTGTTTTGTCTTTTTCTTTTTTTTGAGACAGAGTCTCAAGCTTCCACCCTGGGTAGAGTACCATGGTGTCACAGCTCACAGCAACCTCAAACTCTTGGGCTTATGCGGTTCTCTTGCCTCAGCCCCCAAGTAGCTGGGACTACAGGCGCTTGTCACAATGCTCGACTATTTTGTTTTCTCTTTTTCCTTCTTGCTATTTGTTTAATGTAAGAAACTTTGTTGTCTTGTAAAATTTCTTATATTCTGGATTCTGATTGTGTCATTCAACACGATATGATTTTCTTCCTGTATTTATCTTTTTGTTGTAATGTGGCAGTTAAACCTACAGGTATGTGAGTTTTTGTTTTTAAAGAAAAAAATGGATATTTAAAGAGTAAGAAGGAATGATTAATGAGATTGGTGGGAACTAAACATATCGCTTGAGTATACTTTCCAGCTCCTAGATACTCTCTTATCCCTTGCCTACTGAGATTGCGAACATTAAAGGAGAAACCCTTAAAAAAAGTTTTTTAAATTTTTAATTGACATATAATCGTTACATATATTTACAGGGTACGTAGCAATCTTTTGATACGTACAATGTGTTGTGATCAAATTAGGGTTATTAGCATATTTGTCATCTCAAACACTTATTTTTTATATTGAGTACATCCAAAATCCTCTCTTGTTGCTGTCTGAAAATATATAATAAATTATCGTTAACTGTAGTCATACTACAAAACTGCAGTCCCTGACTTTTGTGCACAGACCAGTACTGACTGTTACGAACTTGACTGAACAGCAGGAGATAATAGCAGGAGAGCAGGCAACCCTTCATCTTTACAGATGCTCCCCAATGATGGTTGCCATTGCCGCTTGAGGTCTGCCTCTTGTCAGATCAGTGGGAAGCGTTGGGAGTGTGAACCCTTCTATAAACTGTGCATGTGAGAGATCTTGGTTGTGGGATCTCCTACACGCTTCTTATGAGAATGTAAGACCTAACCCTAACCCTAATGTAGATGATGTAATAATGTAATAATAATAGAAATAAAGAGCACAGTAAATATAAGGGACTTGAATCACCTCCACCCCCGACCCCCCTGCCTTCAAAGTCTGTGGGAAATTGTCTTCATGAAACTGATTCCTGATGCCAAAAAGGTTGGGGACCAGTGTTATACACTAAAACTTATTTCTTCTATATCTTTGTAATTTTGTGTCCTTTAACCAACCTCTCTCTATCCCTTTCTCCTTCCTACCCTCTCCAGCCTCTGATAACTATTTTTCTACTCTATACTTCTATGAATTCAGCTTCTTAACATTCTGCATATGAGTAGGAACATGTGGTATTTATTTTTCTGTTTCTGGCTTATTTCACTCAACGAAATATCCTCCAAGCTTGTCTGTGTTTTGTGAATCACAGGATTTTGTTCCCTTTTGTATGTATGTTTACCATATTTTCTTTGTTCAGTCACTGATGAACACTTAGGTTGAGTTCATGTTTTGGCTGTTGTGACTAGTGCTGCAGTAAATCTGTGGGTGCAGATATCTTTTTAATGTACTGATTTCCTTTTGTTTAAATATATACCCAAGAGTGGGATTGCTGGATCAGTTTGTGGTTTTTGAGGAACTTCTGTACTATTCTCTATAATGGCTATACTGGTTTACATTCCCACCAATAGTGTATAAAGAGTTCCCTTTTTTCCACTTCCTTGCCAACATTTGTAACTTTGTGTCTTTTTGATAGCCATTCTAACTAGGGCGAGAGTATTTCCATTTTCCTGATGATTAGTAATGTGGAACATTTTTTTTCATCTATTTGTTGGCTATTTGTATGTTTTCTTCTTAGAAATGCCTGATTAGGTCATTTGCCCATTTTAAAATCAGATTATTTTTATTATTTTATTATTTTTACTGTAGTTTGAATTTTTTGTTTCAATATTAATATGCTGACAGACATATAGATTGCAAATATTTTCACCTGTGGGTTGTTTTTTCCACTCCGTTGGTTTTTTGCTCGGCTCTGCGGAAGCATTTTAGTTTGATATAATCCCATTTGTCTATTTTTACTTTTGTTGCCAATGCTTTGAGGTTTTTTCATATAATCTTTTCCAGGCTAGTGTCCTCAAGCGTTTCCCTTAGGTTTTCTTCTATTAGGTTGTTAAGTATGAAATGTCCAATTTCCCTAAGTACTGAGCTTGACAGTTGATATCTCTTGACATTTTACACTGACACTTTTTCTTAATTGTGAAGGTACATCCTCATTAACTATACGTTTGGCTTGTGATTGGCTTTCAAATGTACTTTTAAAACAATGTGTGTCAAACCGTAAGTTAAAAATTTGTGTTATTTTTTAATATATGTTCATCCTTCAACCAATGCAGCAGAAATAGCTCAAAATACCAATGATGTGTTTGGAAAGGATGTGGCTAATGAAAGTGTAGTACATTGATAGTTTGAGAAGTTCTGTCCTGGTGATTTTAATCTTGAAAATGAGACATGTGGGTAACCTGAGACCACGATGGATAATGATGAGCTGAAGACTGTAGTGGAAGTAAAGCCTCCTCAATTTATACATGAATTAACAGCAAGGATTGGCATTACTATTCCAATAGTATTGGACCATTTGCAATAATTTGGCAAGGTAAAGAAGTTGCATTCTGCATGAGTTAAACGAGCATCAGAAGAGAAGTCTTGAAACTTGCCTTTCTCTGCTGTTGTGACATCAAGGCAAACCATTTTTACGCTGTATTGTTGACATATGATAAAAATGGATTCTTTATGACAATTGTAAGCGTTTGGCACAACAGTTAGAAAAGATGAAGTGCCAAATCGCAGTCTAAAACCAAATAGTCATCAAAAAAAGGTAATGATGTCTGTTCAGTGGTTCAGTGGTGGTGTTATTCACTACAGCTTCATGGAACTTGGTCAGTTGAGTTTAGTGGATGTCTGTTGCAGTGAGTTAGATGAAATGATGAGGATGCTTGTGACTAAACCAGATTGGTTGATAGAGACAGACCAATCCTCTTGCAAGACAATGCTTGACCACATATTGCACAAATAACGCTGCTTAAACTACAGAAGTGGGATTTAGAAACTCATTGTCATCTACCATATTCACCAGACCTCATAGCAATTGACTATCACTTTCTTCAGACTTTGGACCACTACATGCAAGGAAAAATACTCAGTTCTCAATAAGCTGTGGAAAATGGCTTTGGCAATTTTATTGCCACTCAGTCTCCATGCTTCTTCACTGTTGGCAGAAACAACCTACCATTAAAATGGTAAAATTGTGTCAGTAGTTTAGGGGCATACTTTGATGAATTGTACTGCTTCTTGTTTGCGATATTATAAACCAAACTTTTGATTTGAAATTGGACATTTCATATTTAATGACCTAATACTAGTTTTATAATTTTGAGTCTTACATTAAGACTTTAATACATTTTGAGTTGATTTTGTATATGGTGAGAGATAAAGGTTATTTTTGACTGATAAGTCTAATTTTGGACACATTGTATTTGAGGTACCGGTGAGATATCTGAGATACTGTTAGATAGTCAAATATGTGGATTTTGAAGCTAAGAAATAAGACAGAGCTGAAGGCAGAGATTCAAAAGGTATCATTTACCTCTGGAGGGGATGAAATCACCTAGGGGAGTGTGTAGCAGGAGAGGAGGCCTAAAACAGAGCCCTGAACAGTGTGCCAATTAAGTTTGAGTACAAGAGGGCAAGTCAGCAAAAAGACTGAGAAGGCAGGGTTAGAGTGACAGGAGTAAACTGGGAGAGGTGATCAGCAGTGTGGAATGTGCTGAGATAAAGTAAGCCAAAGCCTATAACTAATTTGCTGTCTTTAGCTACAAGGAGATCATTTATAACCTGAGTGAGAATAGCTTTAGAAGAGTAGTTGGGCTGGATGATAGCAGAATTGTGAATGATACGTCAGGGAAAAAAGTGACAGTGCTGCTATTTCAGTATTGGCTGTGGTTGGGTGGGAGAGATAGATGAAGAGAAAAGTTGCAGAGGTCAGATGGATGAGATGTTTAAATGCTAATATGAACAAGCCATTAGAAAATGAGATGGGGTATGGTAAAGTTCTCAGAGAAAGCTAGAGAGATGGGAACTCAGATGATTGAATTGATACTAGGAGTCTCTCTTACATTGTGAAAGAGAAAAAAGGGGTAAGTGTGGAGTCAGTCTTACAGATTTGGTAAAGGGAGGGTGGATTCCTGTTGGCTTCTGCTTTCTCTGTGAAATAAGAATTGATGTCATCTGCTGCTTATGGAATGGGGGAAGAAGATGAAATCTGAATGGTGGGAGGAGAGCATTGAATAACACCATTGCCTAGAATAACGATGAACAGAGTAGGGAAACAGGTTTGCCAGGCATGGTTAGGTCCATTTGAGAATAATGAATATGAATTCTAAATTTTAGTAACCCAGGACTGTATAGTTCTGCAGTACAGTCAGTATTGTGTGTATTGGCAATTTATGGTAGGGTCATGCCAGGTTGGATTTTGGTAAATGGGATAACAGAAGGAAATGAAATTAGTCAAAGTGGTAGGTCATAAAATCTAAACTCTGTGTGTGTGTGTATTGATGGCTAGGGAATGATTAGGGTAGTCAGTGGACTGAAATTCTTAATTGTGATCATAGGAGATATAGTGAAGTGGTAGAGTGTGCCAGAATAATATGAGATTGTGGTTACAGAAGGGTTATACCTGCATTTCAGGGATATAGAGATGATAGTGATGATCAGCTGAAACTCGTCAAAATGGAAAAGAGAAACCAGTGAAGGTGATGAAGTTAGTGAGCTGAGAGGACAGAATTCCTCTGCGCTGATTCTGTCCCCTCACTTGAAAAACATTTTCAAGTCTCCCAAGTGCCACAAATAAACCACAATAACAAAATATCTGTCAATTTTTATTCATATCCTTTGTCCTCAGCAATTTAACTGTATTTTTACTTTCTATTTAAAATCAGACTTCCTGTTGAGTTTCAAGTTACTTAATATACTTTTTGTAAATTGAATATAACAGTCTTTATTCTTGATTTGTCTTTCTTTCTCATGATTACTCTGATGATTCTCTTCTAATATAGACTATTCTGTTTGTTTATTACTTTAAAAAAAATTTTTTTTTTAAATTTATTTTATTTTATTTTTTGCAATAGAGTCTCAAGCTATCTCCCTGCATAGAGTGCCATGGTGTCATAGTTCACAGCAACCTCTAACTTGGGCTCAAGTGATTCTCTTGCCTCAGTTTTTTTTTTTTTTTTTCCTTCCTATTTTTAGTAGAGATGGGGTCTTGCTTTTGCTTAGGCTGGTCTTGAACTCGTGAGCTCAAGCAGTCCACCTCCCTAGGCCTCCCAGAGTGCTAGGATTATAGGCGTGTGTATGTGTTTTTTAATCCTCCACCATCACTGTTTCATTCTCCTTCTTTGCATGCTTCTTGAATGTTGGTATTTCCTATGTACTGTCCTTGGTTCTCTTTTTTTTTCTTTTCTTTCTTTTCTTTTCTTTTCTTTTTTTTTTTTTTTATTAAATCATAGCTGTGTACATTGGAAGAAAAAGTACCCAATGTACTTACCCCTACTATGAAACTAATTTAGGGCTTTCACGTGAAAGCTATAACCCAGTTACAACCTAAGAATAGGGGGAAAGGGAGGGGAGGGAGGGGGACAGATGGGCTCTTTTATTTTTTCATTGAAGACGTTCTGTAGGTGATCTCATCCACTTCTTGTCTACAACCACAGCCTAGATCTCTGCTTCTATTTTTCTTGACCAGATTTCCAACTAGCTGTCAACGATCTACTTCTACTTCCTGGCTCTTGTGTTTAATACAGTCAAAACAATACTTGCTGTATAATATACTCCACTGTTGTTTATTCTAAGACTAGGTAAAACACAACTTTTCTGTTTTGATCAGAGGATCCTATTCATCCTGGCCTCAGAGCTAGAAACCTGTTGATACCGCTTGAGTATTTCCCTCATTCTCACTGACTGAGAAATCTTGAATGTGACCCAGCATCATCCATATCACAATTGTTCCTCTTGTTCTCTTGCTTGGTTCTCATAAGATTCATTTCAGCAGCTGTAATAATCATCTTCCTAAAAATTTAAGCTATTCTTGTCATGTACTTGCTTAGAAATTTCTATTGGTGTCCTCTTTCTTATAGAATAAAACTGAAACACAAAGGAAAATTTTGAGAATCCGGTCCCCTTGACTGGCTTATCTTTTTGCATCCTTTACCCCAGCCCTTTTGGCCTATATATTTTTCATGGATACTTTTAGTGTTGTTTTTGTATATTTTGCAGTATTTTTCTGTCTGTGTGTGTGTATATCTTTTTCTATTCTCTGTGACTTCTCTTCCCTCTTCCCCCAAAAGAAAGCAAAACTGAGAAGATTGCTTCTTTAAAACCCAGCTTAGTTATAAGCAACTTCTGATAATCTAATTTCTCGAAGAAATGATGTTATTGAAAGGAATATAATATCATCTAATATTAAAACTGAGCTATCTCAACTTGTATGTAGATCCTGCAGTGTTTAGTGTTCAATATCATTGTATTTCCCCAGAAAATTTAATATTTAGTAATATCTTTGTGAATTTGCTATAATACACCGTTAGTCCATTTTCTGTTTGCTATAAGAGAATATCTGAGACTGGGTAATTTGTAAAAATGGAGGTTTATTTTGGCTTATGTTTTTTGAGGCTGAGAGGTCCAAGATGGGGCAGGCACATCTGGTTGTCTTCTGGTGAGGGCCTCTTACTGCTTCATACACAGACAGGGTGGGGAGGCAAAAGGGGAAAGGGTCAGAACCTAAAGGGCAGCATCACCTTATAACAACCTGTTCTTAACTCCTTGGAGAATTAACCTAGTCCTGTTGAGAGCTGTGTTGGTCCCACTTAACAGCCTGATCACCTCTTAAAAGGCCCTGTCACTTTTCAAAGGCCTTAACCATCTCTCAATACTTATTGCTACATTGGCAATTAAATTTCAACATGAATTTTGGTGGAAACAAACCACGTCTAAACTATAGCAGGTGTCTTGGCGGGCAGTTTTGGAAGCATGATTCTAAACAAATGTATATAACTTTTCTTATAAAATTTTACATGCTTGATTTTTATGATTATTCTAGCTATGTACTTACCAAGTGCATTTTTCATATTCAGCATACAAATATTTGGTAATGAGCAAATCAATTGAAAATTAAGGAAACAGTGATGAACTATAATTTTTTTAGCTTTGTTTTAATGGGCTAAGTTTTCACATTGTTATGAAAATTTGCTAAATCTAGAAAAATAGTACATCTAGATTTAATAATTTTTAACATTCACTTTATGTTTTTTGTTGAACCATCTGACAATATGTTATAGAAATTTCAATTATTTGTAAGTTTTTTTTTTTTTGGGGGGGGGGGAGAGCATCTTGCTCTGTCACCAGTGTGGAGTGCAGTGATCTCACCACAGCTCACTACAATCTCAAATTCCTGGCCTTAAGGATCCTCCTGCCTCAACCTCTCAAGTAGCCGGGCCTATAGGCACACACCACCCAACCCAGCTAATTTTTTATATTTTTGGTAAAGGTAGGGTCTTGCTCTTGATCAGGCTGGTCTCAAACTTGTGGCCTCAAGTGATCTTCCTGCCTTAGCCTCCCAGCGTACTAGGGTGTGAGGCACTGGATCCAGCACTATGTGTGTATTTTAAAGGGATGATCTGCAGTATCATTACCACACTTGAGAAAATATACCCTTATCTAATATCCATTAATGATCTAATATTACTTGGTTAGTAATATTAAAAACTTGTTTAGTTTTTTTCTGGTGGTATTTATTTTTGATATTAATAAGATTTAATTTGTGTTTTTGTTTTAATAGTGGCCAATCCGCCATGGTATTGTTGAAGATTGGGACTTGATGGAAAGGTTTATGGAACAAGTGATTTTTAAATATTTAAGGGCTGAACCAGAAGATCATTATTTTCTCTTGGTAAGTACAAGTTATTTTACTAAGGACATTTTCGAAGTAACTTAATGAGAACATTTTTATTATACCATACTCATTAGATATACTTTGTTTTTTAAATTGTCATATATCTAAAAATCTTTGTTATAAACCTGAATCAAATTATCTATAAGACTGTCTATTTATGGGCTGCAGTAGAGGAGTAGTATGTCGAAGTACCAAAGCATGTACTAAGCATGAAAAGTAAGTAATGTTCAGAAAAAATTGGAAATCTAGGGCTGAGTGCTGTGGCTCACACCTGTAATCCCAGCACTCTGGGAGGCGGAGGTAGGTGGATTACCTGAGCTCACAGGTTTGAGACCAGCCTGAGCCAGAGCAAGACCCCACCTCTAAAAGTAGCCAGGCGTTGTGGTGAGCACCTGTAGTCCCAGCTACTTGGGAGGCTGAGGCAAGAGAATCGCTGGAGTCCAAGAGTTAGAGATTGTTGTGAGTTATGATGCTATGGCACTCTACTGAGGGTGACAAGTGAGACTCTTGTCTCAAAAAAAAAAAAAAAAAAAAAAGTTGGAAATCTATGGTACTTTCTTTTTTTGGGGCATTTAAAAAAATTTTATTACTAGTCTGATTATCATTTCATTGGTAATCCTTGGTAACAAAAATACAATGTAACTTAATTTTTAAACTTTTTCTTTATTTTATTTTTATTAAAGCAATACATGTTCATAGCTTAAAAATTCAAATGCCTTTAAAAGACTTAAATTAATAGCACTTTCCTTTCTGATCTCTTCTAACTCTTGATTCATATTCCTCAGAGGCAAATATTTTCAATTTAAAAAATGTTTTCCTTGGTAGTAATCTCACAAACGTAAATAATATATTTCATCTGTTTCTTACTTGTTTTTTAAACTATTAAGCACTCTTTACTAATTTTCTAGTAGGAAAAAATGAAGCTTCCTCTTTTTCTTTAAGCTTTCTTTTCCCTCAACACAAAATACCTATTTTTTTCCCCTCTCTGCAGTATAGTTAAATTATAATTTTTAATTAAATCAATATTCTGTATTTTATTATGGTGATTTATAAATATTGTTTATAATTGGATCATAATGTTAAAAGATTTAACTTTAGGGGTGGCGCCTGTGGCTCAAGGAGTAGGGCCCCATATACCGGGGGTGGCGGGTTCAAGCCCAGTTCTGGCCAAAACTGCAAAAAAAAAAGATTTAACTTTATAGTGCATGTTCATATATCTGTTAACATTAACATTTTCCTGTAATTGCTTTATGACATTTATTCGTTTGTCATTTTCTTTTCTTTTTTTTAGTAACTTCAAAAAGAGTTTCAGGTGGGAGTCATTTGACTCCTCAATGCTTCCTCATGTATATCGTGAACTGGAGTTCATTTGATTATGATTATTCTTCCTTTGTATAAAACACACATAACATGAAATCACAGATTTGAACCATTCTATGGATTTTGACTAGGGGTCAGCAAACTCTCTAAAGGACCATAAAGCAAATATTTTTGGCTTTTTAGGTGATGTAGTCTCAGAAGAAAATGAGAACTTATTGGGTCTCTGTCATAGATACTCAACTCTGCTGTTACAGAATAAAAGACATAGACAATACTTAAATTCATAGATAGGGCTCTGTTCCAATAAAATTTTACTTATAAAAATAGGTGATGGGCCATATTTGGCCTGCAGGATAAATGCTGACAGATATTATATATCTGTATAACCTAAACCCTTACCAAGATGTAGAACATTACTAATAGTCTGGTAAGTTTTTATGCCTTTTTTTTTTTTAGTTAATCTCTGCCCACATTCCCTCTAGGCAAACTGTGGTTTTTTCTTTTTCCTCCTTGTTGAGATTAGTTTTGCTTGTGTGTTCATTTCATGTAAATGGAATCATGCAAGGTAGGCTTTTCCGTAAAGCTTCTTTCACTCAGCATAATGGTGAGATTCATCCATGTTGTATATATCTAGTGATTTAGTGAGTACTCCATTGCATGAATATATCTCACTTTATCCATTTTCCTGTTGGTGATCACCTTGGCTGGTTCTGCTATGGTTTTTGACTATTATTAATGGTTTGACTATTGAGAACATTCTTGTATAAGTCTTTTTATGGACGTATGTTTCCATTTCTCTTGTCTAAATATATAGATAATGGAATTGCTATATCATAGGGTACCTGCATGATTGATTTTGTAGGAAATTGAGAGCTTTTCCTAAGCAGTTGCACCTTTTTACATACCTGCGAATACACATAATGAATGCATTAATGATATGGTTGCTCTGCATTCTGTCTAGCATTTCATATGCCATTCTTCTTAATTTTAGCCATTCTGGTTAGTGTGTAAGATTTCTCTTTTGCTTTTAGTTTGCATTTTCCTGATGACTAATGATGTTGAACATTTTTTCATGTATTATTAATAAATTATTGTCATATTAGGTATTTGTGTATTTTCATTTATGAGGTTCTCTGGTTTTATTTTCTGTTTTACTTGGAGATTATGATTTAACTGTTTAGCTTTTTAATTTGCTTAATTTGATATATGCCTATTACGAAATTATCTTCAAACTTTTAAATGTAGTTCTAGAATTCTTCTAATAAGAGCAGCAAAGAGTTCAGCTATTTATTAAAGATTTTATGTATGGAAAAAATAGTGTTTTGAAATAATGAAAAAAAGGGATTTAATTTGTAATGAATTTAGATTTTATCATTTTTTTCCTTTAAATTTAAGGAATATTTCCTTTTGTAAAATTTTAACATTTCTTTTTCTTTTCTTTTTTTTTTTTTTTTTTTTTTTTTTTGACACAGAGCCTCAAGCTGTCACCCTGAGTAGAGTGCTGTGGCATTACAGCTCACAGCAACCTCCAACTTCTGGTCTTAAGTGATTCTCTTGCTTCAGCCTCCCAAGTAGCTGGGTCTATAGGCGGCCTCCACACGCCGAGCTATTTTTTGGTTGTAGTTGTCATTGTTGTTTGGCAGGCCTGCCTGGTCTGGATTCGAACCTGCCAGCTCTGCTGTATGTGGCTAGTGCTTTAGCTGCTTGAGCTACAGATGCCAAGCCAACATTTTATTTTTAATATTAATAAGGAATCTTTTTTTATCTTAAGGTCAAAAAGATAATTCTCTATTTCTTAAATTTAAAAGTGTTGCTTCACATTTAAGTATTTAAGATACCACAAAGGTTTGGATTGTCAAATCAGACTCACAGAATCGAAGATCTTAGCCAGTGTGAAGCTATAATAATTTAAATGATTTAAGTGATCATGAGGCATAGGGGAAACATCAAATCCAGGATAGAAGTGCTGTTCCCCAGTTCTCTTTTTGCTTCATTAGAGTGTATTTGACCCAGACCTAACCCATGAGGTTTCTAAGTAATGTAAGTAGCTAAAATCTAAGAGAACTATGTGGACATCTCTATTTTATACTCTTAACAGTTAAATAACTTAATGTAACATTTTCTAGGAAGTGATGCTATTAAATTTGTAGAATCTTGGCTTATTTACTATACTTCTAGACAGATCAGAGACATCCTGCTAAAAGCATCACTACCACTGGTGTTTCTGTGGAGGTCTGTCATTGCCATATTTATGGGGTTCTTTGTTTTTTTTTTTTTTTATTATAGATAAAAATATGCACGATAGATGTGGCCCAACCAATCACCCTCCCTCCACCCATACCTCCCCCCTCCCTTCCCCTTCCTTGGTCCTTTCCTCAAAGTCTTGTGGTATAGTTGGGTTATAGCC
>CAUYPK010078410.1:0-17691 GCA_963574355.1 Loris lydekkerianus | reverse complement strand
CAGTGGGTGGGGTGCCAGCCTCATATACTGAAGGTCATGGCTTCAAACCTGGCCCCAGCCGAACTGCAACAAAAAAATAGCTGGGCCTTGTGGCAGGCGCCTGTAGTTCCAGCTACTTGGGAGGCTGAGGCAAGAGAATCGCCTAAGCCCAGGAGCTGGAGGTTGCTGTGAGCCTTGATGCCATGGCACTTTATCGAGGGCAACAAAGCGAGACTCTGTCTCTACAAATAACAAAAATAACAAAAAATAGTCCGGGTGTGGTGGCTCACACCTGTAGTCCCAGCGCTGTGGGAGGCTGAGGCAGGTGGATTGCCTGAGCTCAGAGGTTCGAGACCAGTATGAGCAGCAGTGAGCTAGAGTAAGACCCCGTCTCTACTAACATCAAAAACAGCAGGACAGAGCATCGCCAGAGGAAGAAGAAAATGAACAACAACAAAAAAAGAGCACTTCAAACGAAGAAGAATGAATAAGCAAGCTGAAATTAAAAAAATAAATAAATAAATAAATAAAAATAACGTTAGGCGTTATGGTGGGTGCCTGTAGTCCCAGCTACTCAGGAGGCTGAAGCAAGAGAATTGCTTCAGCCCAAGAGTTGTATGGAGGTTGCTGTGAGCTGTGACTGAGAGCGACATAGTGAGACTCTGTCTCAAAAAAAAAAAAAGTTCTTTGATGTTATCCTTATCCCAATTTTTAGTTCTCACTCTCTTTTTTTTTTGATACAGAGTTTCATTGTGTCGCCCTTGGTAGAGTGCTGTGGTGTCACAGCTCACAGCGACCTCACACTCTTGGGCTCAAGTGATTCTCTTGCCTCAGTCTCCCATGTAGCTGGGACTACAGGCGCCCACCACAGTGTCTGGCTATTTTTAGAGATTAGGTATCGTTCTGGCTTAGGCTGGTCTTGAACTCCTGAGCTCAGGCAGTCCACCCACGTCCGCCTCCCAAGTGCTAGGATTACAAGTCCTCACTCGTATTTTCCTCCTGCAGTCCCTTCCTCCAAGAGTGAGTCTCCACTTCATTTGCTTTAAACATGGCCTTCCAAGTCAGTATTCCCAGACCCATGCCCCTTCCTGAGCACTAAGCTTGTGTCTTCTGCTAGCTGTCATCTCCTGAATAAGCCACTATCACTTTGGACCCAACATGTGCATATGTATGTATTTGTTAGTGTAAACAAAGTATAGAAAAAATTCCAAAATACAGCAGAACCTCTGTAAGTTGACCACCGAAGGGACTGTAACAAGCTGGTCGACGTACCCAGATGGTCAACATAAGGAACTAGGCCTGCTCTGCTGACACATAAATGTGCATGTCTGGTCTGTGAAAATTGGGTCAGCGTAAGGAGGCAGTCAGTGTAGGGAGGTGGTCAGCTATGGAGGTTCTGCTTATTAGCAAGGATGTTTGTGGGTGCATCCTTGGGGTTATTAATGATTTTTATGTTTTTTTTTATATTTCTTTTTAACTTTGACTTTTAATTATTAAATATTGTATTTTAATATCTGTACAAGAGTCATATAATTGTTATGAATTACTGTATAATCAGAAAAATGTTAAAAATGTATTAATCTTTACATTATCTTCAATAGTTCTAATTTTATTCAAACTCACATTTAGAATTCTGCATTGGAAATGACAGTAAGGAAAGGAACACTCTCAGAGAGGCTAAAAATGGAAACAAAACGTGGAGGCTTTTCACACTTTTAAAAATAGCAAAGGTATTTGGAGAGAACATTGGTGATAGAATTATAGGAGTTCTTTGTATGTTTAGTTTTTAGTCCTTTGATGGTGATATACTGTTGCCTTGTGAGCAGTTTATCTTTTATTTTCAGTTTATTGGCCTTTATTGTTAATGTAGTCATATTTATCAATCTTTTGTTTCATAATTTTTGCTCTTATCTCTTGTAAGAACCCCTTTCTCCAGGTCATAAGGGTGTTCTCCTCTGTGTGTGTGTGTGTGTTTAAGGGTTTGCTTTCTCTATTTGGGTCTTTAATCCTAAAATGTAGCTTCTGGGGTGTGGCAAGAGGTAGAGATGGCTTGTCATTTTCAGTATGTGTCACTAGTCGTCTTGGCTCAGGTGTTCAGCGTCTCAGCCTTTCCATACTAATCTGTAACACCCCGGTCTGTCAAATATCAGGTTTACATATGTGTGTGGATTTGTTTCTCTCTTTTCATTTTTTCCCTTGGTCTGCTTTTCTGTCCTTGAGTAAACTGAATAACAAATGTTGAAAATGGGCAGAGCAAGTGCTTTTCCACGTCCCCGGGTCCTCAGGCTGCCTTGGCTGTGCTTGACCCTTTGATCTTCCGTATACGTTGTATAATGAAGTCATCAGATTCAAGGGAAAAAAAACCCTATCCAGAGTTTTATTGGAAGTACATTGAATATATTGGATTAGAACAGGAAGAATTCATATCTTCATAGTCTGGACTCTTAGTACATCTCTCTATTCTTCTAAAATTATTTTCAATAAAATGTATGACTAGATTTGTTATATAGTAGTTTTGCTATCATAAATGGCAACAGGTACATGAACCGGTGCTCAACATTAATTGACCCCTGAACAGCATGGGTTTGAACTGTGTGGTTTCACTTAGGTGTGGATTTGCCTCTGCCTCTGCTACTGCTGGACAGCAAGGCCAACCCCTCCCCTTCCTCCTCCAACCCCTCCTCTCCTCCTCCTCCCCCTCCTCTCCTCCTCCTCAGCTCCTCAACTGAAGACAATTAGGGCAAAGACCTTTACGGCGATCCACTTCCACTTATTATATAATTATAATAAATATTTTCTCTTCCTTAGGATTTTCTTTTCTCTCTGGGGTCCTCAAACTGTGGCCTGTGGGCCACATGAGGCAGTGTGATTGTATTTGTTTCCATTTTGTTTTTTTACTTCAAAATAAGATATGTTCAGTGTGCATAGGAATTTATTCATAGTTGTTTTTTTTAACTATAGTCCAGCCCTCCAATGGTCTGAGGGACAGTGAACTGGCCCCCTGTTTAAAAAGTTTGAGGACCCCTGGAATATATCAACATATAAAATATATACCAATCAACTGTTTATGTTATTAGTACGATTTCTGGGCAACAGTAGGTTATTAGTAATCAGGTTTGGGAGAAGTCAGAAGTTGTATGTGGATTTCCAGCTGCTCAGCAGCCCAATTCTTGTGTTGTTCAAGGGTCAACCGTATGTTTTTATTTTCATTTTTAACTATGCTGGTGTATAGACATGTAATTGTTTTATTTTCGTATTATAACCAGGAAGCTTTTGTTTTAATTCTAACACGTTGTAGGTGTCCTTGTTTATTCTGAGTAGGCTTTCCTGTTCCTTGTAGACTGTGACAACTTGTGTCTCCTTTCCCAGTCTTTGCCCCAGCTCTCCCTGCCCCACTGCACACGGCAGCAGGGTGCCAGATGGAGGCAGGGGTAGTATAGTGGGCGCCCTTAGCTTAGTCCAGATTTCAAAGGGACTGCTAATGTTTCATCAGTAAGTATGATACTGGTATTCTAGTATATGTTTTTATAAATGTTATTTATCAGGTTTGAGAAATGCTCTCTGGTTTTAGTTTGCTAAGAGTTTATATCAAGAATGAGTGTTATGTCGGGCACAGTGGCTCACGCCTGTAATCCCAGCACTCTGGGAGGCTGAAGCAGGTGCATTGCTTGAACTGAGGAGTTTGAGACCAGCCTGAGCAAGAGCGAGACCCTGTCTCTAAAACTAGGTGGGCGTTGTGGTGGGCACCTGTAGTCACAGCTACTTGTGAGGCTAAGGTAAGAGATCAGTTGAGCCCAAGAGTTTGGGGTTGCAGTGAGCTGTGATGCCACAGCACTCTACCCAGGTGACAGGGTGCGACTCTATCTCAAGAGAAGAGAAAGAAAGAAAGAAAGAAAAAGAAAAAAAAATTGAGTGTTAAATTTTAAAGAGGGTACTTTTTGTGTACTTAAATGATAATGCAGTTTTTCTTTTTTAATCTGTCGATGTGGTGTTACATGATCATACTAAGGGGTTTTCTAGTATGACGTCTTTATGTTATTATACTTAGATAAATTGTACTTGACAATGTTGTTTTTGTTTAAGAGTTTGCGAAATTGAGGGTTTTTTTGTTTTTGTTTTATTTTTGAGACAGAGCCTCAAGCTGTCACCCTAGGTAGAGTATTGTGGCATCACAGCTCACAGCAGCCTCTAACTCCTGGGCTCAAGCAATTCTCTTGCCTCCGCCTCCTAAATACCTGGGATCACAGGCACCTGCCACAATGCCTGGCTATTTTTTGGTTGTAGCTGTCATTGTTGTTTGGCAGGCCCGGGCTGGATTCGAACCCGCCAGCTCAGGTGGATGTGGCTGGCACCTTAGCCGCTTGAACCACAGGCATCAAGCCCAAAATTGAGTTTTTTAACATTTTATTCAGGGTCTTTTAAATCTGTAAGTGGGATGTTCATACATGTACTTGTTTGGTTTCGTTTCTGGGTTTTCCTAGCATCACTATGTGAGCTGGAGATTGTTTCTTCTTTTTCTGTTCTCTGGAGTTGTTTGTGTAGATGGAGATTGTCTGCATCTTGAATGTTTGATATGACTTACCTATAATATCATTTAGGGCTACAGTCCAGGGTTTTATTTGTTTTTAGCTTATTTTGAGGGGGGTAGATTTTGAACTGATTCAATTTCTTTTGTAGGTTTATTAAAGTTTTATATTTATTCTTGACTCACTTTTGACAGTATATTTTTCTTTAAAATTGTGCATTTCTCTCTCTCTCTCTCTTTCTGACAGCATCTCACGCCATTGTTACCCTGCGTAGAGTGCTGTGGCATCATAGCTCACGGCAACCTCAAAGTCCAGATCTCAAGCGATCCTCTGCCTCAGCCTTTGGAGTATCCCATGTAGCTGGTACTACAGGCACCCACCACAGCGCCCAGCTATTTTTTTGGTTCTAGTTGTCATTGTTGTTTGGAAGGCCTGGGCTGAGTTCGAACCCACCAGCTCCCATGTATGTGGCTGGCACCCTAGCCGCTGAGCTACAGGCGGTGAGCCATGATTCTTTGATCATTTTTAAAATTTACATTATTACCTAATAGAATAATTTTTAAAAATTTTTCTTTAATATTTGTGAGGTTGAAAATTATGGGTTCTCTAATCAGATCTCCATATTTCCTTTTCATTTGGCTTATTCATTATTATTCAACTTTTCCTCTACTTGATCAATTTATTGAAACAAGTGTGTCAAAAACTACTACTGTGATAAGTGAATTCTAGTGATCAAGTTTTGGTATCAGGACTTTTCTTGTATGTGTCTCTTGGTGTACATGTGTGTGAGTTTGTGTTGGACATGAAACCTGGCTACAGGATTGCTGCATCCTGGGTAACCTGTATGTTCAGCTTGGTTAAGTACAGGCAGTCCCTGGGTTACCGACAACCCAGTACTCTGTGCATACAGATGGTCTCCTAAGGCTCCCTGTAAGGATAATTTACAATTAAGCAAATTAATGATTTGGGGACTGGGCAGCGCTTGTGGGTAGGGTGCCGGCCCCATATACCGAGGGTGGCAGGTTCAAACCTGGCCCCGGCCAAACTGCAACAAAAAATACCTGGGTGTTGTGGCGGGCGCCTGTGGTCCCAGCTACTTGGGAGGCTGAGGCAAGAGAATTGCCTAAGCCCAAGAGCTGGAAGTTGCTGTGAGCTGTGATGCCACAGCACTCCACCGAGGGCAACAAAGTGAGACTCTGTCTCTACAAAATAATAATAATAATAATAATAATAATAATTTGGGGACTGGTTTCTCCCCCACATGTAAACTAACCTGCGTGGAGTGAGCAGCTCGTGGTGCAGTATCTGCACACCAGCAGCTGGTCTCGCAGACAGAGAAGCAGCTGAGAGACACAAGAACATGAAGCTTCAGAGGATCCAGAGCCCACAAGAGAGTGAGCTGAAGCCTTTCATCTCATTGTAGCAGGATCTCCAGGCTTGAAGAGCAAGAGCCTAACACTGGGCTGTTCACCCAGACTGACCACACAGTTGGTGAGACTGTCAGCTGCCACAAGACCACTCATGATGAAAAACAGAAAAAGGCTGTGCAAACAACCCTAGATACCTTTTTTTCAAGAAACCAACTGCAGTGGTAAGCCTCCCTCCTCCGGCAACAGAATCAAATCCTGATTCTCCATCACCAGCTCCGTCGTCATCTTCCAACTACTGTCAGCCCATCTTCCTGCCTCAGAAATGTCCCTTTCAGTAAGAAAGACATTGAGGCAACATCAGGTGTTAACTTTTAATATTCTTCTTTGAGATTTCTCCTATCTCTTGTAGGAGAAATATACATAACATTTAATACTTATATAATATTATAATTGTATATCTCTTTTATATCTTATATAAGACACATAATATAATTAAAATAATATTAATAGTAAACATATAATGAGTGTGTTCTTATGTTCTATTTTTTCAAATTAAATGAAAGAACACAATTTCTGTAACTTATTATTACAGTATGGGAGTATTATTATTTTATTGTTATAGTATTACACTGTATTATTATTACCACATATGAGCCATTACAGTATTGTTATTATCATTATTATTATTATTATTACCATTTGTGCACTGTTCATCAGGGATCCAAGTCACATACAGATCCGACCTAAAGCCATTCTCAGGAATATATCTCATCTGTAACCCGGGGACCACCTCTCTTGCCAAACACCTTTCTAAAGTGGCTTAAACAATTTATAATCTTACCAGAAGTTCATGAGAATTCTTGTTACTCAATGTCTTTAGCAACACTTGGTGTTTTCATTTTAAAAAAACAGCTATCAGCTTATTGTAATTTTATTATACCTTCCCCTAATTACTAATTACATTGAACCTCGTTGTGTGTGTTTGTTCAGTCTCCTTGATAGTTTCCAGCTCTCTGCCAAAAGGATCACTCTTGCCTTTTGTCTTGTAGAATATAGTAAGCGTAGTTCCTTTAAACTTTATTATTTATTCTAATGTTGAGAGCAGTTTTGGGTATGTGTCTATTGCTCGTGCTGTCTACTAGTTTTCATTAGTTTTGCATTTTTATATGCCTGGTTGTTTTTTATTGGGTGTCTCAGAGAAGAAATAATTTAACAATATATTGAAGTCTAGGATGAGGTGGTCTTCTTCCAGAATGTGCTTGTGTTTGTGTTTGCCGGGCACTTGGCAGCAACACCATCTGGGATCACATCAGTGCAGTCTCAGGGACTGAGACAATTCGACCTATGCTGCAGGGCCTGTGAGGGCTGGAGTACTCTACCCCTTCAGGATGCCAGCCCACGTTAAGGAGAACTCCCTAGGCTCCCTGGCTTCGGTGGCCTTGGGCTCCAGTTTCTGTCCATTCACCCCAGATGGAGTCAGTGTTCTCAGCCATTCTCTCCAGAAACACAGGATACCCCCAAGGGGATAGTGGCCCTCACATGCTTGGCTCACGGACTTGGACCTCCCTTCTCCCAGAGTCTTAGCTTGGCCATTCTTTGCCATCTCATTGGTTTTATAAAGCCTTTAAGAAAATATACTTTGCATTTTTTCCAGTTGTGTTTGGTTGGAGAGTTAGTCTGAATAACCTTATCCTCCAGTCTCAGAATCTAAATTCCTCAGTAGTGTACAAATTTTTTCTTTTTCTTCCACTTCTTTTTTGTTTAAAGAGACAGCGTCTTTGATCTGTTGCCCAGGCTGGAGGGCAGTGGTGCAGTCACAGTTCAGGGCCTCAGGGGATCCTCCTGCTTCAGACCCCTGAGTGGCTGGGACTACAGGTGCACACCATCAAACCAAGTTAAGTTTTCTTGTTTTCTTAAAGGTGGGGTCTCACTTTGTTGCCTAGGGTGGCCTCAAACTCCTGGGCTCAAACAGTCCACCTGCCTCAGCCTCACAAAATGCTAGGATTACAGGTGTGAGCCACCCTGCCTGGCCCTCTCTTTCTGTGTAGCCTCTCTGTGTCTGTGTATACACAGTGTAAATTTTTTTAATAGTTTGATTTTATTATTTATTTAATTAATTATTATTATTATTATTTTTTTTTTTTGCAGTTTTTGGCCGGGGCTGGGTTTGAACCTACCACCTCCGGCATATGGGGCCAGCACCCTACCCCTTTGAGCCACAGGCGCCGCCCCACGATGTAAATTTTTATTCAGTTGAGTGGACACATTTGATTTAGACTCAGTGTGATTTATGATATATTTGGATATATAATATTTCTATCATATTTTTCTAAACTTTGTATTTATCCTTTTTCCCCAGGATTTTTAAATATAGTATTCTTTTTATAATTTCTATCTGATAATTATATTACCTAAAATTCTTTTGAATTTCTATAATTTACTCAAATAGTGTCAATACTGGTATAACTTTTAGGCAAGCAGGTTTTCATTTTTAACATTTATTCCAAAACATGTCTATCCTTTTCACTACTAAGATCCAGAGAAAACACCAAAGTTAAGTTCAGATTGGAAAATATGACCAGTGAAAAATAAACTAGGAAAAGAAAATATATCTTGAAAATATTTCCATAGATAGTAAGGACCAATCAAAAGTGGAAACCTAGATGAAAAATTGGAACCAGATTAAATATTAAGTCTTTGTCCATTACACATATGAATTCATTTCTTGCCCCCAAATAATTATTTACTATTTGATAGGTTTGTGTGATTACTTGTGGGATTTCAACTATTTGTGGGTATAGGACAAAGATTATGTAGCAAAGCTCTTTTAAAAAAATCTCAGCTTTTGCTTATAAACTGTGAACTTCCTCACTATACTTCAAAAGTCCATGAAAATGCTTTTATTTCCTGCACTCCATTTTTGTCTTTGTTTCCTTGATTTTCAGAAAGACCAGAGCTTTTCCCACGGGGGTGGGGGGGTGAGGAGAGTGAGGGTCACAGCTCAGAGAGCTAAACCACTGCCCTTGCTGGTCCCGCCCAGACTCGGTGGCCACCAGGGGGTGCAGCAGAGGGGTCCGGAGGTTGTGGTGCTTTAGGGGAAACACCCAGGAGAACCCAGCAGTGGAGGTACTAGTGAGGAGAGGGCAGAGAAGAGAGAATGAGCTGCAAAAGAAAGGAGCTGATTTGTTTTTTTTTTAAATCTTCCTCTGTGTGGTGGTACAAGATCTGCCTTTGTCAATAGTAAAAGCCACTGAACTTTACCCTCTAACTGGGCGAATTTTATGGTCTGTGAACTATCCCTCCATAAAGCTGTAAAAATGAAAAAGCTGCCTGTCAGAAGAATTGAAGGAGATGCGTCAGAGACTCCTGACGACTCAGTGGACACAGGTGGCCGAGGGTTGCGTACACAGGGAGACAGTGTGTGTGTGTGTGTATATGTGTGTGTTTATAAAGATAATGCCCTGTTGAAGGAGACTGCGTCAGAGACTCCTGACCTCCTTGGGTCAGTCCTGAAGCTGACTCAGTGATCACAGGCGGCCCAGGGCTGGCCGAGTGCTGCATATACAGGGAGACAGCCTGTGTGTATGTGTTTATAAAGCTAATGCCCTGACCTCCTGATGGGTACCAGGACTAGGAGGTTGTAATTATGATGACCACAGCAGCAATTTGGCATGTTTTTTTCCTTAGAAAAAGAGATAGCACAGAAGAAAAAACAGAAGTTAACACTGAGGAATGCCTGTGGTGAGGTGGGTGTTGTCACCTCCCTTTTGAAGATAAAGAAACTCAGGCGTGGAGGTGCTGAGTAATTTGCTTGAGCAAGCAGGGTTAGAAGAGGAGCAGACAGTTGCCTATAGGATCAGAGTGTCCGGTGGCAGGTGTGCTGGGGTTCTCGGGGCTTGATGGTCCCCTCAGTCCTTAATGATCTGTGTGCTGTCGGAGCCTGGGCTGGAGAGTGCTTGACTCCTCTTGCTGTGTATCCATCTGGAACACACTGAGAGTAGGGTGAAAACTCCAAGTAAACTTATATAGTACTTTCTGGAAAAAAGGGTGAATTTTGTGTACCCAAACTGTAAAAATACAACAACAAGTGGTGACCAGGGTCAATTGCTGTGCCCCTGATATGACCGGAAGGAAATTTTCCACTGCCGTACACGCTAGTTGTTTATCTAGGAGAATCAGCCCTTTGGTTATTTACTATGACTGGAGCAAGTTCAACAAGAAGATGCTCTAGGGAGCTGCTAGCACAGGTGGACACAGCCAGCGTCCCCGTTGAGTTAGCCTTGCTGCTCACAACCAGTGCTGGAGCCTGCCTGCATTAACATGCCAGCAAAAGCTGACAAGTAGGGATTTAAGTGTGTTGCCTTTCTGGGAGGAGTCGGAGCTGCCCAGTTGGCCTAAACCCAGCCAGCATTCCTCAGATAACAGCACACAGCAGCCTGGGGTTAGATCTCAGCTCAGGAGAGCAATCAAATTGAATCTTGTAATTGCAATTGCAAATCTGGGGGGAAGGGCTATGATTGTCCCACCCCCTCAGTGGCTGTCCTTAAAGCTAGGCTGTGTGGACCCATTACCCTAACACTGTGGCTCTGACGGAAGAAGATACTGTTCAGAGAAAGCAGTGTGTGCTCCCCACACTCGTGCTGCTGTAGACATGTAACATATAATATGGGTCACGTGACGCATGCATGGTCATGTTCTGCTATTTTCACACATCATAAGCATTCTTTTTAAATATCTCTTATTTTTTTAAAACATTCAAATGCTTTTTTGCCATCCCTTGTATGGACATACTGTTGATCCTTCTATGGTTAAACATTTAGATTGTTTGCAGGTTTCCCAATTATAAAAATTATTGCCTTGAATATAAATCTTACTGTGAGTTTTTATACTTCCTTACAATAGGTTTCAGAAAGACAATTTCTGAATCAAAGGATGAGAGCTTTTTTTCTAGCTGTTGATGTATTGTCAGATGGCTATCTGGAAAGGTGGAGTCACAAGACTGAGCTGGCTTGTTGCATGCAGAGGGCGGAAATTGACATGCAGATTGGAATAAAGAAAGGTATGTTTAGCTGTGAGGATAAGGGTACTGAGGCAGCAAGGGTGCAGCACATTGGAGAGCTTTTTAACGGCTTTATTGAGGTACAATTGATATACCATACGGTTCACCCATTTAAAGTGAACAATTCAGTGCCTTGTACTATATTCACTGAGTTGTGTGTCTCTCACCACAGTCAAGTTAGAATATTTTTATTACCCTGAAAAGAAGCCCCATTCCCCTAAACCATCATTCCAGGCAACCCCCCTTCCAAGCCACTTCAACCCTATGCGGCCATTAATCTACTTTCTGTCTCTATAGATTTGCCTGTTGTGGACATTGGACGTAAACGGGATCTGCAACTTTCCCCACCATGCTCACTTCTCTCATGACTGTGGCAGTGCTCATTCTTGTGGACAAACCAGTTAATTTATTCTACCCCTTGTTGCTGAATGTTTGCGTCTATCCTAATTTTTCACTCTTTTTATGAACACTGCTTGAATGGGTGTATCTTTGCACATTTATAAGATCTTTTCTGTGGGTACATTTTTAGAAGTAGATTTGGGCTTGGTGCCTATAGCTCAAGTGGCTAAGGCGTCAGCCACATACAACCAGAGCTAGTGGGTTTGAATCCAGCCTGGGCCTGCCAAACAGCAATGACAACTACAACAACAAAAAAAAATAGCTGGGCATTGTGGCAGTGCCTATAGTCCCAGCTACTTGGGAGGCTGAGGCAAGAGAATCACTTAAGTCTAGGAATTGGAGGTTGCTGTGAGCTATGATGCCACAGCACTCTAGCCAGGAAACTGTCTCAAAAAAAAAAAAAAAAAGAAGTAGATTTGGTGGGTGAAGGTATTCAATTTACATTTTGACCTAGAGGCCACCCTGCTTCCCCAAAAGGTAAAAGGAATTTATGTACTGACAATGGGCCCTTGTCTTCATCATCGCACTGAAACCATCAGTCTTCTTAATTTTTGGTGGTTTGATGTGTAAAAAATTGCTCATCAGTGTTCTTTTCTTTTTTCTTTTTCTTTTCTTTTTTTGAGACAGAGTCTCACTATGTCACCCTGGGTAGAGTACCGTGGCATCACAGCTCACAGCAACCTCTAGCTCTTGGGCTTAGGTGATTCTCTTGCCTCAGCCTCCCCAGTAGCTGGGACCACAGGCGCTTGCCACAATGCCCCGCTACTTTTTTGTTGCAGTTTGGGTGGGGCTGGGTTTGAACCTGGCACCCTCGGTTTATGGGGCCAGCGCCCTACCCACTGAGCCATAGGCGCCACTCCTTTTCTTTATTAAATCATAACTGTGTATGTTAATGCATTTATGGGGTACAATGTGCTGATTTGATATACAATGTGGAATGCTTACATCAAACTGATTAACATAACCATCACCTAACTTATTTGTTGTGGTAAGACATTTATATTCTATTCTTAATAGTTCTGAAATGTCCATTGTGCTGGGCATACTAGGTAAGGTCCCATGAAACACCCTCTCTCCTCCAGGCCTCCCCTACATCAGTGTTCTTGTTTGCATTTTTTTGATAGTTTTCAAATTAAACAGTTTTAGGGTTTTTTTTTTTTTTTCTATTTGTGTTTTTTCTTTCACAATTTATGATGTTGGAAGTTTACAAGTAGGAGTTTAGAGTTTTTATATAAAGTATTTCAGTTTTTCAGTATTTCCTTCCACTGCTTTTCATGTAATTAAAATGTTAACGATATCTTATTACTGTTAATTATCATTATTCCCCTGTTAACCTGTTTATTATCCCATTATCCCTTTCTTTGTTTGGTTGCCATGTCCTTTCCACTCTTTTTCCTTTGGGTTCTAATAATGATTTAATTTCTTTTAAAAATGCCACCTTTAAAGTTACTCCTCAAAGTATTTATTCTTCTCAAGATAGAAGAAACTTACAACCCTCAATTAAACATTTCCCCACACAGCTAACCCTTGCATTTTCATACCAATTATTCCTTTTTACTTTAACTAATTTTAGAAGACTCTAAACCACTAACTGAAGATTTTCTTAGGAACTTAAGAAGCTTAGCCCTTTACAAATGTGTTTATGTGTAGCCTAAGGGTTCACTTATAGATGAAAATTACTAAATATCAAATTAATAGACTGAACTTCTGCTGACCCTTGTGTAAATTCCTCATATCTTTATATGGTTTCTTTTTTTGAATTCCCCAACTAATCTCTTCATTTTTTTTCTAATTTTTCTCTTTCCTTTCTTTGGAAAGAAGAAAACATTATTACACATACTTTTTATTAACCCTAGAAAATGTTTTTAATTTTGTGCATGAGTTTATCATGAGTAGTCATGGGGGAAAGCATCTATCTAGAGGCAACTCCAACTCTAAATAATAATTCTCAAATTTTTCATTTGACAACAGATAATATCTGAATAAAGAGATAACTAAGTATATTACGTAGAGGTATTAGTATAAAGAAACCATTGGGACCAAAATACAAAACTTTCTAAGTACAAAATGAAATTCCAAAAAAGGAAAGAATGAACATTGAAAACAGACATGTTTTCATACCATACATTAAGTATTATTTAAATCAATCATATGGATAAATCTAAGTAGGATAACTACTGAAAGTTAAAGATTCTAGAAAAAAACTTAGATTCTCAGATTGACAGGTAAAGCAAAATATAACCATATGTTATGTACAGAGACAGACTTAGATTGAAACATATTAGAAATAAAGAAATATATATCAAGCAAATACATCTATAAAGAAAATCTTGATATTAAACAGGATAGAGTTTAGGCCAAAACAGGATTACATGAGACAGAGACATTGTATGATGCTAAAAGACATAATCCATAGTGAAAAAACAATAATTCTAGGTCCCTTTCCTCCAAACATCACAGAAGCAACTTTCTAAAAGTAGAAATTTGAGGAGATGAGAGGAAAGATAGACACACACACACACACTAATAGGAGAATTTGACGCACCTCTCTCTGATCTATACTCATCCACTGCCAAAAATCAGTAAGGATACAGAGAGCCTGAATAAATAATGAGAGGTGTAGGTATATATTGAACTCTATACCCCAGTAATAGAGACTATACCTTGAAGATTCAAGAGTGCATGAATCATTTATACCAATTGACCTCATATTAGCTGATGGTAAAAAACTTCAAATAATTTTGAAAAATGGAAATAATTTTCTGACTGGCTGGGCCCAGTGGCTCACACGTATAATCCTAGCACTCTGGGAGGCCAAGACGGGTAGATTGCTTGAGCTCAGGAGTTCAAGACCAGCTTGAACAAGAGCCAGACCCTGTCTCTACTAAAAATAGAAAAACTAGCTGGGTGTGATGGCAGGTGTAGTCCCAGCTACTCAGGAAGCTGAAGCAAGAAGATCACTTGAGCCCAAGAGTTTGAGGTTGTTGTAAGCCGCGTCACTCTACCCAGGGCAACTATGTGAGTGAGACTTTGTCTCAAAAACAAAAAAAAAAGCCTAATGATAATTACTAAAGAAGATTGGGGCTTAGAGAGTCCTAACTGATCAAAGGAGAAGAAGAGGTGAGTAAAAAGTTCAGATGGTAAATGTAAAGAATTTAAATTTAGCAGGGTGTGGCAACCTCAGCTACTTGGGAGGCTAAGTCAGGATGATCCCTTGAGGTCTGGAATTTAAGATCAGCCTGGGTAATATAATAAAACCCCCATCACTAAAAAATTAAAAAGGAAATAATTTTTTTTTTAAATGTAAACTTGATTGAAATACAAGAAGCAATTTGAGAATAAGAAACTTTTGGAAGAAGAAAAAGAGATGGTTTGTGGAAGCAAACTAATTAGAGAGTTAAATGCTAAATGGTAAAATGACCTAAGAGATATACAAATATTGCTGGTAGGTATATACAAAGAGAGAAGGGTTCCTGTAAGCAAGTAGGAGTAACATCTGTAAAATGTGAAGTAATATGAGTGTAGTAATTTCTTAGTGGCTTCATTTCTGAGAGTCACTCTTTAGTTATTTCTAAAAGAATAATAATTCTCAGTTTCCCTCTGAGGACAGCTGGTTTCATAACAGTGTAAATATACTTAATCTACCATATTAATACATACCATACCATAAGCATGGTAGCTTATGCCTGTAATCCTAGCCCTTTGGGAGACTAAGGCAGGAGGATTGCATGAGCCTAGGAGTTTGAGATCACACTGGCAGTAGTGAGACCTCATCTGTATAAAAAAAGTGAAAAAATCAGCCAGATGAGGTAGTGTGCACCTGTAGTCCTCAGGAAGCTGAGGCAGGAGAATCACCTAAGCCTAGGAATTATAGGCTAGAGTGAGCTGTGATGACACTGCTGTGTTCTAGCCCAGGCAGCAGAAGCAGGCCCTGACTCCAAAAAATAAATAATTAAGTAAAAGTTAAAATGATAAATTTTGTTATGTGCATTTTAGCACAATTATTTTAAGCTGCCCAGATAAGCAAAGGAACAACAGTAGCTGGGTACAGTGGCTCACATCTGTAATCCCACACTTTGGGAGGCTGAGGCCAGAGATTGATTGACCCCAGGAGTTTAAGACTAGCCTGGGCAATACAGTGAGACCCTATCTCCAAAAAAAATGAGGTGGGGGTGAAAGAACCCTGAAACAACTTCCTGATAGACCAACCAAAAAGAATGACCAGGCTCAGTACCCGTAGCTCAGTGGTTAGGGCGCTGGCCACATGCACCAAGGCTATCTGGTTCGAACCTGGCCCAGGCCTGCTAAACAACAGTGACAACTGCAACAACAACAAAAAACAAATAGCCGGGCGTTGTGGCGGTCACCTGTAGTCCCAGTTACTTGGGAGGCTGAGACAAGAGAATCACTTGAGCCCAAGAGTTTGAGGTTGCTGTGAGCTGTGACACCACAATACTCTACCCAGGGCGACATAGTGAGACTCTATCTCAAAAAAAAAAAAAAAAAAAAAAAGAATGACCAGTTGAGCCTATTTCCTACTAGATAAGCATTGTGAAGTGGGGCAGACTTTGCCATCACCCAGATCTGGGTTCACTGGGTTCAAATCATTTATCTTTCATACCTTGATATCCAAGAAAAGCAATGACTTATAAAATTCCCTTCCCTAACTTTCAAGTGGGTAATATCACGTACCTGTGGAGTGAAGATTTGTTTAGAATTTATGTAAAATGCCTAGTAAGTTCAAGGTTTTTCTTTACAAAATTGTTACTTCCTTCAAAGTTTCCATTATTAAATTTGTCCCATGAAATGAACTAATGAACAGTCTTAATATGAATTCTTTTCATGAATACTCAGAGAAGAAATGAACATGGAGGTATGTCAAGAGGGAAACACAAAACTCTTTAAATTCCACCCCCTTCAGGTGCAAGTGTGGGTGAGCAGTGGCATTTTATTTCAGTGCCAGTTTATTCTAACTAGAAAATCAAGGTCATTATCACTGTGCAGCTACAGAACAGAATTCAAACCTAAACAAACCTGAGAGTCCTGATGCTGCTTAAACTGAGGAGGCTGCTGAAGCTCAGAGAGAGGAACTGACTTTCCTGAAAGTTTTGCAGCTGATGAATGATGGAACCAGGATTTGACTTTATTTTATGTCAGGAGTGACCATCAGAAGTATCATGTCTTTGGAGTAAACTGAATAGTAACACAAGAAGAGATGACAACACACAAAAAGAAAGGTCAGGTGCAAATAAAAGCAAAACCTCCGTGAAAAATTTCAGTGTGGAGTAAGAATGCTCATTTGCTCAAAGGTGCAAAGTCTTAGATAAGGATTACTTTATTCATAAAGAAAACCCTTTGTTTTAATTCTTTTGGGCTGCTATAAGAAAAACACTATAAACTGGGTTGCTTATAAACAACAGAAATTTTGTCTCTTAATCTTCTACAGGCTGTTAAGTCCAAGATCAAGGTGTTTAGGGGCAGTGCCTGTGGCTCAGTGAGTAGGGTGCTGGCCCTGTATACCGAGGGTGGCAGGTTCAAACCCGGCCCCACTCAAACTGCAACAAAAAAATAGCCAGGCGTTGTGGCGGGCACCTGTAGTCCCAGCCACTTGGGAGGCTGAGGGAAGAGAATCGCCTAAGCCCAAGAGCTAGAGGTTGCTGTGAGCTGTGATGCCATAGCACTCTACCAATGGCGACAGAGTGAGAGTCTGTCTCAAAAAAAGATGTTTAGTGAGGACTTGTTCTTTGCTGTCTAGGGGGCAACTTCTTGCTCTGTCCTCACCTGGTGGATGGGGAAGGCAGCTCTCAGGGATCTCTTCTGATCCCATTCACAAGGCTCCAACTTCATGACCTGGTTACCTCTCAGAGGCTCCACCTCCGAATGTCATCGTTTTGGGGATAGAGTTTCACCATGGGAATTTTGAGGGGACACAAACATTCAGATCATAGTACCTTTCAATCTGGAAAATTTAAGACTCGATTAAATAATTCTTGGATCTAAGGAAAATATGAACAGAACTGCAGAATTCTCAGGAAATAATAAGAACATGATATATCAAAGCCTTAGGATGTGTTCAAAACAGTGCTTAGGAAGATATATAACAGGGGTGGTGAACACATGGCTCTTGAGCCGCATACGGCTCCCGGCCAAAATGAATGTGGCTCTTTGCCTCTTATCATTATTTTGTATACTGTGGCTCTTTGCCAAGTTTGGATTTTGTTATGCTGCTTATGAGGAGGGACCTCTGAGGAGAGATCTCTGAGCGCGTAGTCCCGCCCCCAGGGGGGAAACACGTGAAATCAAAGCACCGGTCCATTCTGACTGACACTCATGTAAAGGAACTGCTCCGAGTGGCTAC
>CAUYPK010078407.1:0-16756 GCA_963574355.1 Loris lydekkerianus | reverse complement strand
GAGTGAGAGTGGGGAGGGAGTGCTGGAAACTCAGCACTTCAAATGGGGAAGCTGGTGTTTCACTCAGTTTTATGCCTGGCTATATTATTGCTCAAAGAGGGCTGGTGCACCCCACCGCACGGAAGTGTCACAGGGAAGTGCTGCCTTGGCATGAATTCCCCTCCACTGCAGGTTCCTCACTCCCGTGCCTCAGACTCAGCGCTGGTCAGTTGCAACTCGGGCTCTGTCCACACCCCTCCCCTCGATAAATCACCCAGGGATCCGAACTCCTGGAGGATAGACCTCCAGACCTCCGTGTGGGTGGAGGGAAGTGCTGGACTGTCGGGAAAGTTATTTAAAGTTTTATACAGTTTTATGCCTGGCAGGGGAGCACCATGGCACCCTAGTAGTGGAGGTAGGTCCAGTTTTTAGAAGGTCACTTCCGTGAAGTGAAGTGGGAGGGTTTTTAATTTCTGCCCTTTTGTTTGTGGGGCTCTTAAGCCAGGCTCGTGGGGGAGGGGGGACTCCCATCCACTTTGTTAAGGATTTTGTACCTTTTGTTTGCGTCCTTGTGGTCTCAGCTCACCTCAGTGGCATTGATGTGCGTTCTTCAACCTTCTCTCTTGGTACAGCTCAAATCCTCCAGGTTACTTACTAAATTTCCATCCCTTAACTCTCCTTCTGGACGGGAGCCTCTGTGGAAGCTGGCTTCAGTTCACCATCTTGTCTCCTCCCCCCCTTAGTTCAAAATCTTTGTGTATCATAATTTCAATGAGTATGCCTTGGTTAACAGACACATTTAAACAACGGTTTCACTTACCTTCCTTGCACCCAAGCTGTCATCCATAATTGCTAGGATTCCTTCCTGTGGTCACATGCAACTGAAAATACTGAAGAAAAGTAACCTGTAGGTTCTATGCCATTCATTCATCCACCCATTCTCTTATTCACTCAATCATTCCACAAACATTCATCATATTATGTGCTAAAATTATTGTAAAAAATAAAATAATTTAAAATTCTTGTCCCATAGGAAAATCTGTTCTTGTTGAAGACAAGAACATCGCCATTGTTTTATCAGCTAACTTAATGTATTAGATACTTTGTTGCTGTTTCAATAATGTTCAGAGCACCTTCATCAGGAGGAGATTTTCTCTCAAGAAACCACTTTCTCTGTTCACCATAAAAAGCAAATCTTACAATTTTATCCCAAGATTGCAGCAATTCTGTCACATCTCCAGGCTCCACTTCTAAATCTAGTTTTCTTGTTATTCTCATCATATATGTAGTGGCTTCCTCCACTGAGGTCTTGAGCCCTTTAATACCATCCATGAGGGTAGGAGGGTTGGAATCGACTTCTTTCAAATGCCTGTTCATGTTGATATTGATCTCTTCCCATGTGTCCTTAATGGCATCTAGAATGGAAATTGTTTCTAGAAAGTTTTTGATTTACTTTGCCCAGATCCACCAAAGGAATCACTATTTATGGCAGCTATAGCTTTACAACATGTATTTCTTGAATAATAAGATGTGAAATTCAAAATTATTTCTGATCCATGGGCTATAGAGTTCAGGTATGCACAGCATGAAAACTGTATTAACCTCCTGGTATATCTCCCTCAGTGCTTCATTAGATCATAACTGTGTACATTACTGCATTTATGGGGTACAATGTGCTGATTTTATATACGATTTGGAATGTTTACATCAAACTGGTTAACATACATTCATCTCACTTATTTAATTGTTGCATTTAGTATTAATATTTTGAAAGCAATATTGGGCTGTACATGGTGGCTTACGCCTATGATCCTAGCACTCTGGGAGTCCAAGTGAGGTGGATTGCTTGAGTTTAGAAGCTCAAGACCAACTTGAGTGAGACCCCTGTTTCTACTAAAAAACAAAGAAAAAACAGAAAACTAGCCGAGTGTGGTGGCACATGCCTGTAGTCCCAGCTACTTGTGAGGCTGAGGCAAAGGGATAACTTGAGCCCAAGAGTTTGGGATTGCTGTGGGCTATGATAATGCCATGGCAGTTTAGCCTGGGCAACAGAGTGAAACTCTGTCAAAACAAAAAACACAAAAAACCAAAAAGCATCTTTTTTTTTTTTTTTTCCTGAATAATGTCTCAACAATAGGCTATAAGCTTAATATATTCAGTAAACAATACTGTAAATAGATGTGCTGTTATCCAGGCTTTGATACTCCATTTATAGAACACAGGCAGAGTAGATTTAAGATAATTCTTTTTTTTTTTCAGTTTTTTTTTTGGCTGGGGCTAGGCTTGAACCCCTACCCCTAGTATAAGGGGCCGGAGCCCTACTCCTTGAGCCACAGGCGCCACCCTGATTTAGGATAATCCTCAAGGGCTCTGGGATTTTTGGAAGGGTGAATGAGGATTGCTTCCATGTAAAATCACAAACAGTATTAGCTCTTAACAAGAGTGAATTCAGCCTGTCTTTTGAAGCTTTGAACCCCAACACTGACTTCTCCTCTCTGGCTATGAAAGTTGTAGAAAACATTTTCTTCCAATGCAAAGCTGTGTAGCTACATTACAAATCTATTGCTTAGTGCAGCCACCTTCAGCAGGGGTTTAGCTAGATCTTCTGGATAATCTGACGCACTTTCTGCATTAGCAATTCCTGCTTCACCTTTCCTGTTCTGTTTTGGAGATTACATGGCTTCTTTCCTTAAACTTCATGAACCAACCCCTACCAGCTTTAACCTTTTACTCTACAACTTCCTCGCCTGTCTCAGCCTTTGTAGAATTGAAGAGAGTTAGCGCATTGCTCTGGATTAAGCTTTGGCTGGAGGGAATGTTGTGGCTGATTAGATCGTCTATCTAGACTGCTACCAATAAAACTTTTTACCACATCAACAATAAGGGTGTTTTGCTATCTTATCATCCATGTGTTTACTGGAATAGTACTTTTAACTTTCTTCAAGAAGTTTCCTGGATGACGCCTGTGGCTCAAGGAGTAGGGCGCTGACCCCATATACTGGAGGTGGTGAGTTTGAATCGGGCCCCAGCCAAAAAACTGCAAAAAAAAAAAAAGAAAGAAAAAGTTTTCCTTTGTGTTCAACACTTGGCTATTTGTCACAAGAGGCCCAGATTTCAGCCTGTCTTGGCTTTTGACATGCCTTCCTCACTAAGTTTAATCCCATCTAGCTTTTGATTTAAAATGAGAGATGTGGGACTGTTCCTTTCAGTTGAACAAGAGGCCTTTGTGGGGTCATTAACTGGCTTATTCTCAATATTGTTTTGTCTCAGGGACTAGGAAGGTCTGAGGAAGTCAGTGGAATGGTGAGAACACGCACATTTATCAATTAATTTCAGTATCTTATATGGGCACAGTTTGTGGCACCCCAAAACTATTGCAGTAGTAACATCAAAGATCCCTGACCACAGGTCACCGTAATGAATATAATAATAATGAAAAAGTTTGCAGAAGTGGGAGAATTACCAAGATGTGACACAGAGATACACCTGTTAGAAAAATGGCCCTGACAGACTAGGACAGACTTGCCTGATTCAGGGGCACCAGCCTTCAATTTGTAATGATCTCAGGGCCTTTGACGAGCTGTGAAGCAAGTACAAACAGGGAATACCTGCGCACGTTTGTTCAACATACTCTCATAGAAAACTCACTCATTGGTTGTGTTCAAACCTGCCGTTGTGTGTCCAGGATTTAGTCACTAAATTGCACATCAGAACAGAGCCCAAGGCCAAATCTCCAAGGACTTGAGGGTAAGTCAGGGTCCTTACATTTTGCCTTGGTATTTTAAATTTAATATGGAAATAACATATTAATAAGACAGCAAACAGTATTATTACCAGTTGACTACTGTGTTTCTCAAACAATCAACGTATTTAATGGCAAATTAACAAATATGGAATGCCACACTCCCAACTTGCTAATGCTAATGATGGAAGTATTAAGGATTCATGAATATTTTGCTAAGTCAGAACATTTTGCTGTTAGTTCTTATTAACACAGAATTGCTCTTCTCCCAGGTTTGAAATAAAATAAAACATCCCTGTGACAAGATTTCATAAGCAGTTAATGAAACGGATTTACATCTATTCACAAATTGTTCTTATAGTGTTGCTTTTCTGGAAACTCATGATCCTATTCTGTGAGTAAAACATTCTGTCATGCTGTTATTCCCCTTGCCTTCCCAGCACTGGCCTGAGAAAAATCGGAAAACCACTGGAATTGAGGAAAGATAACAAACTGCTACTTAAGTAGCAGTTACTTCAAATGGAAGGATCTTTGTAATTGTAACCCTGACTAGGATGAAGCATTGTTGTTATAAACAGAACTCAAACAGATTTGCCACAATCTTACTGCAAATGAATCTTCCTCCACCTACTCCCTTTTTATTAGGGAAAACTAATAAAAAGAGTATATTTATCTGAGTTCTAGACACGTGGCGGGCACTTTCTAAACACTCGTTCAACTCATTTAGTTCACAAACTAATTTTTTTGCATATTACTATCCTCATTTTAGGGTTTAGGACAATGATGAACAGAGAAATTCAGTAACTTGCTATGCGTGCAGCAAGCAATAGCAGATTTGAGATCTAAGTCTGGGTGGTCCTGTTGTGCCCAGGGGTTCCACAAAGACCACACTGCCAAACAAGCCAAATTTACACCAGAGTCCCTTTACTGAAGAGCCAGACGGCAACTGCCTCAGTGTCCCACCCAACATGGAGTTTCTGAGAGCAACCCTGAGTGCTTAAGGGGTTGGGTTTTTAAGGCTTAGTCTGCATCCTGGTTGGTATGCAGACTGTCCAGGTATATTCGGGTAGGGTAGCAAGTAAGCATTGTACAGAAGCAGAATTTTGTAGTTAGTCATATATCACACATCTTTGTTTTAATATTTTCCCCCTAAACATCTTAGTTTCAGTATTTTCCTCCTTACATCTTAGTTGCAGTACTTTCCCCACCTGGTATTGTTTAAAAGTCAGTCCAGGAACAGTTGGTACCTCCTGGTCTGTTTCCCAGGAAGTTAGTCAAGCAAGAAATTGGGAATGAACTAGAAGCAACTTTCTCATTTACCTTGGGAGTGAACTAGCTTATTTAATTTCATTTGAAAGCTTGTAGTCCAGAAATTTGCCAGGGGTTAACTGGTATTAACAGTTAAAGCCTGACACCTTTCTATCTTAGCCTAGGCCCACTAGGCCTATCAGTCTGATGAATTGCCCTAAACAGTTAATCACCTCTTGATCCTCTGTAGGGTCAGTTTACTGATAATATTTAATATCTCAAAATGCAGATTGTAGCCACATGGTGGCAGATACCAGAATATAAATTGGAAGACTTCACAAATGTTCAGTTATAGGGTTTGAAATACCATATTCTACATTTTTTATTTCTTGATTTTCAAAATTTTTATTTATTTTTTATATTTTACATTTGACTTGGAGTTTGGTATCATGCACACAATTAGATAACCAGAGAAAACCACAACTATTTGGGGTATAATTTCATATTGTTTAATAAGGTTATTTATGGTTATATCTGGTTTAAAAAAATACCATACTATGTTTCCTTATTAGAATAGATAAGGCCATGTAAACTTTAAAGCTGAGCTGTGCAACATGTATAAGTTAATGAAAATTAAATAAAGGCAAAATCACAGTTCCTTAGTCATACTGCCACATTTCAGTTACTCAATGGCTACACAGGGCTAGTGGCCCTTGTGTGGAACTGTGTGGATACAGAGCATTTTATCATTGCAGAAAGTTCTATTGGATGGGAGTGCATTACCAGATCTTCAGAGAGCCATTTTTCAAATATGTTTGAAAAAGAAATGGTAGGGTCTTGGGCTTTTGGTTCAGAATGATGGGTTAAATCTGTGCATACTCTCTTACCAAACTCAAGAATACACTAAAATTAAAGCACAAAAATTCTCTCTCTGAGTTCCATGTGATAAAAGGCAGGAAAATTCAAGAGTGTGTGTGTGTGTGTGTGTGTGTGTGTGTGTGTGTGTGTGTGTGTCAATGACAGCAAAGCAAAGAGAGATGGGCACAGCCAGAGGAGAAGTTTCAAGAAACTTATGAAAGGAACAAACATATGAGAGTAGGAAGATAGGAGGAAAATGCAAAGAAAACTGTACCTTGAGATGGGCTCTTAGAGAACCATAGTGGAGGAGGCAGGGAGCCCTGAGAGGATCGAGGGGTGTAGTCTGAAGAGGGAGAGAGGGTAGGGAGTGGGGAGTGAAAGCAAAGAGATTGATGGAAAATCTGTTTGGGCAACTTTCTTGCAAATCAGCAGTCCTGCCCACCTTGCCACTTCTCCAGCAGTGGGCAACTTGGGCAACTCAGCATTCACTGGTCAACAGGAGGCAGCATGACCCTCAGAGAAGTGAATGCAAGGCTGGGATGACATGTGAACGGATGGCATTTCCAAGATGACATTATGCTGTCCTCTCTTTGACACCTGAGTACCTCACACTCCGTTTGCCTCTTAGTTGACATTTCCTGCCTTTTCCCACATGGAACTCGGAGAGGGAATTTTCAGACCAGGCACTGACTTGGCAAGAATGAAGCTGATTTACAAAACAGCCCAGGAATCCTATTACAACTTCTAAATTTCTTTCTTAAATGCAAATGGAAAATTTAGCACCACAAGTCATATCAGAAACACCAAAACATAAAAGATTAAGAAACATCTCAAAGGAAACATTAAAAAAAAAAGAAAAAAAATCCAAATGATTGATGCAATAAAGTTGAAAATAGATGTAAATAAAAAAAGCTTGGCATGAGAAGAAAATTGGAATAGGAAAAAGAGCTCCTAATGACTAACATTGGGAAAACATGAGTTCTGACTTTTTAAAATTTTTACTTATTTAGTTATTTATTTTTATTTGTTTGTTTATTTTGAGACAGTCTCACTCTGTCACCCTCAGAAGAGTGCCATGGTGGCATCATAGCTCACAGCAACCTCAAACTTTTAGGTGATCCTCTTGCTTCAGCCTCCCATGTAGCTGGGATGATAGGCAGCTACCACAGTGCTCAGCTACTTTTAGAGACAGGGTCTCTCTCTTGCTCAGGCTGGTCTCGAACTCCTGAGCTCAGGCAAACCACCATGAGGGGACAAAGAAGAGCTCTCAAAAATTGAAAATGTGATTTCTAAAATGGAAAAAGAAATGATTGAATGGCTGAACAATAAAGTCAATGACATTTTCCAAAATGTACAACAGCAATATAATAAATGGAAAGAAGATATGATAAGAAAGATGAAGATCCCTTTAAAATGTTCAATATCCCACTGAGAGGGCAGAAAAAAAAAACAGTGGCAGGGAAAAAATTATTAAAGTCTAACAATTTATGAAACCTGTGATGTAAGTTGTTAGAACCAGAAAATGAATAACTTATATTCTTTTTTTTTTTTTTTTTTGAAATTCTCATAGACTAGGAATTTCTTTCTTTCTTTTTTTTTTTTGTTAAATCATAGCTGTGTACATTTGTGCAATCAAGGGGTACAATGTCCTGGTTTCATATACAATCTGAAATATTCCTATCAAACTGTTCAACGTAGCCTTCAAGGCATTTTCTTAGTTATTGTATGTAGACATTTGTATTCTGCATTTAGTTACGTTTCCCCTGTACCCATTCTAAGATGCACCATAGATGTGGCCCCACCCATTACCCTCCCTCCACCCTAACCTCCCCCCTCCATTCCCCTTCCTTGGCCCTTTCCCCATATTCTTGTGCTATAGTTGGGTTATAGCCTTCATATGAAAGCTATAAATTAGCTTCATAGTAGGGCTGAGAACATTGGATACTTTTTCTTCCATTCTTGAGATACTTTGCTAAGAAGAATATGCTCCAGCTCCATCCATGTAACCATGAAAGAGGTAAAGTCTCCATCTTTCTTTAAGGCTGCATAATATTCCATGGTATACATGTACCACAATTTGCTAGTCCATTCGTGGGTCGATGGGCACTTGGGGTTCTTCCATGACTTAGCAATTATGAATTGGGCTGCAATAAACATTCAGGTACAGAAGTCTTTGTTATATTGTGATTTTTGGTCTTCTGGGTATAAACCTAGTGAAGGAATTATAGGATCGAATGGCAGGTCTATTTTTAGATCTCTAAGTATTCTCCAAACATCCTTCCAGAAGGAACGTATTAGTGGGCATTCCCACCAGCAGTGTAGAAGTGTGCCCTTTTCTCTGCATCCATGCCAACATCTCTGGTTTTGGGATTTTGTTATGTTGGCTACTCTTACTGGGGTTAGGTGATATCTCAAAGTAGTTTTGATTTTCATTTCTCTGATGATTAAGAATGATGAGCTTTTTTTTTTCATGTGTCTGTCTTCTTTAGAGAAGTTTATCTGTCTTCTTTAGAGAAGTTTCTCTTTAAGTCCTTTGCCCACCCTGAGATGGGATCATTTGTTCTTTTCTTGCCAATACATTTGAGTTCTCTATGAATTCTGGTAATTAAGCCTTTATTGGAGGTATAACCTGCAAATATTTTTTCCCATTCTGACGGCTGTCTGCTTGCTTTACTTACTATGTTCTTGGCTGTGCAGAAGCTTTTTAGTTTGATCAGGTCCCAGTAATGTATTTTTGATACTGCTTCAATTGCCTGGGGAGTTCTCCTCATAAAATATTAACCCAGGCCAATTCCTTCAAGAGTTTTCCCTGCATTTTCTACAAGTATTTTTGTAGTTTCATGTCTTAAGTTTAAATCTTTTATCCAGTGAGAGGCTATCTTAGTTAATGGTGAAAGGTGTGAGTCCAGTTTCAATCTTTTACAGATAGCCAGGCAGTTCACTGAGCACCATTTGTTAAATAGGGAATCTGAATGTTTTTCATTGGTTTGTCAAAGATCAAATAACAGTAAGTAGCTGGACTCATCTCTTGGTTCTCCATTCTGTTCCAGACATCTACTTCTCTGTTTTTGTGCCAGTACCATGCTGTTTTGATCACTATCAATTTATAGTACAGTCTCAGGTCTGGTAGTGTGATTCCTCTTGCTTTGTTTTGATTTCTGAGTAATGTTTTGGCTATTTGAGGTTTTTTTCTGATTCCATATAAAATGAAGTATTATTTTTTCAAGACCTTTAAAATATGACAATGGAGCTTTTATAGGAATTGCATTAAAATTATATATTGCTTTGGGTAGCATAGACATTTTAATGTAGACATGTTTTCCATTTGTTAACATCTTCAGCTATTTCTTTTCTTAAAGTTTCGTAGTTCTCTTTATAGAGATCTTTCACATCCTTTGTTAGATAAACTCACACATACTTCATCTTCTTTGGCACTACTGTGAAAGGAATAGAGTCCTTGTCTGTTTTTCTGCTTGGCTGTTGTTGGTATAAAGGCTACAGATTTATGGGTGTTGATTTTGTAGTCTGAGACATTGCTGTATTCCTTGATCACTTCTAAAAGTTGTGTAGTAGAATCCCTAGTGTTTTCCAGATATACAATCATGTCAGAGTGAAGTGAAGAGTGAAAGTTTAATCTCTTCTCACCCTATGTAGATACCCTTGAACACCTTTTCTTCCCTAATTGCAATGGCTAAAACTTCCACTACAATGTTAAAGAGCAATGGAGATAATGGGCAACCTTGCCTGGTTCCTCATCTAAGTGGAAATGATTTCAATTTAGCTCCATTCAATACGATAGTGGCTGTGGGTTTGCTATAGATGGCCTCTATTAGTTTAAGAAATGTTCCTTCTATACCAATTTTCTTAAGTGTTCTGATCATAAAGGGATGTTGGATATTATCAAAAGCTTTTTCTGCATCAATTGAGAGAATCATATGGTCTTATTTTTGAGTTTGTTTATGTGCTGAATTATATTTATAGATTTATGTATATTGAACCAGCCTTGAGACCCTGGGATAAATCTGACTTGGTCATGGTGTATAATTTTTTGTTGTGTTGTTGGATTCTGTTTTTAGGATTTTATTGAGTATTTTTCCATCAATATCATTAGTGATTTTGGTCTATAATTTTCTTTTCTTGTTGGGTCTTTCCCTTGTTTAGGGATCAAGGTGATGTTTGCTTCGTAGAATGTGTTGGGTAGTATTCCTTCTTTTTCTATATTTTGAAAGAGGTTTAGTAATATAGGTACTAGTTCTTTAAAGGTTTGGTAGAATTCTGTCTTAAAACCATCAGGTCCTGGGCTTTTCTTTTTAGGGAGATTTTGTATAGTTGATGCTATTTCAGAAATTGATATAGGCCTGTTTAACATTTTCACTTCATTCTGGCTGAGTCTTGGTAGGTGGCGTACTTCCAAGTATTGGTTGATTTCTTTCTAATCTTCATATTTCTGAGAGTAAAGTTTCTTGTAATATTCGTTAAGGATTTTTAGAATTTCTGAGGGGTCTGTTGTTATTTCATTGTTACTATTTCTGATTGATGAAATTAAATATTTTACTCTGTTCCTGGTTAGGTTGGCCAAAGGTTTATCTATTTTATTGACCTTTTCAAAAGACCAACTTTTGGATTTATTGATCTGTAGTATAATTCTTTTTTTTTTCAATTTCATTTAATTCTGCTCTGATTTTGGTTATTTCCTTTTTTCTGCTGGGGTTTGGGTTAAAATGTTCTTCCCTTTCCAGTTGCTTGAGATGTCCCATTAAGTTATTAACTTCCTCTCTTTCCATTTTCTTGAAGAAGGTTTGCAGTGCTATAAATTTCCCTCTTAGGACTGCCTTTGCAATATCCCAGAGGTTCTGATAATTCATGTCTTGATTGTTGTTTTGTTCCAAAAATTTGATGATTTCCTTCTTAATGTTGTCTATAACCTATCTATCCTTCAGGATAAGGTTATTTAGCTTCCATGTTCTTGTATTGGCATGCAGATTCCTGTTGTTATTGAGTTCAACTTTTATTCCATGATGTTCTGAGAAGATGCAAGGAATAATTTCTATTTTTTCAATTTGCTGAGGTTATATTTGTGGCCTAGGATGTGGTCAATTTTGGAGTATGTTCCGTGGGCTGATGAGAAGAATGTGTATTCGGTTTTGTTGCAATGAAATGTTCTGTAGATTTCTGTTAAGTCCAGATGTTGAATGGTTAATTTTAAATCTAAAATTTCTTTGCTTAGCTTCTTTTTGGAGGATTTATCCAGCAGTGCTAAAGGGGTGTTAAAATCTCCAACTACTATGGAACTGGAGGAAATCAAATTGCCCATGTCTGTTAGAGTTTCTCTTATAAATTGAGGTGCATTCTGGTTGGGTGCATATATATTAATAATAGAAATATCATCATATTGAGTATTACCTTTAAAAAATATGAAGTGTCCATCCTTATCCTTTCTTATTTTGGTTGGTTTAAAGTCTATTGTATCTATGAATAGGATTGTAACACCTGCTTTTTTCTGCTTTCCATTTGCCTGGAGTTTAGATGACCATTTCTTCACCTTGAGTCTATATTTGTCTTTTAATGTAAGATGCGATTCTTGAATGTAGCAGATATCTGGCTTGAGTTATTGTATGCAGTCAGCCAACCTGTGCCTCTTTAGAGAACAATTTAAGCCATTCACATTAATTGAGAATATTGATAAGCCTTTTGAGAGTCTGGTGGACATTTTTAATCCTTTTGTGACTGTGGAAGTTGAAATTTGATCAAAATTTTCTGGGTGGGTTTACTTTTGTGGTGGAGGATTATGCTGGTCTTTATGGAGAATAGGATGAGAATATCCTGGAGAGCTGGTTTAGTTGTGGCAAATTTCTTCAACAGGTTAATGTCATTAAAGTATTTAATTTGTCCCTCTTAAATGGAACTCAGTTTAACTGGGTACATGATCCGGGGTTGAAAGTTATTTTATTTTAGGAGATTGAAAATCGATAACCATCCTCTTCTACCTTGAAAGGTTTTAGCAGAGAGAACTGCAGTTATTCTAATATTCTTCCCCTTGTAGGTAATGGTTTTCTTTCATCTGGCGGCTTTCAGATTTTTCTTTGTCATATTAACTTTAGTGAAATTAATTATGATTATTCTTGGAGTTGTCTTATTTGGGTTGAGTTTTGCTGGAGTTCTGAAACTGTCAGCTATCTGAAATTCAGAATCTCTTGGCATGTCTGGAAAGTTCTTTTTCATAATCTTATGAAGAAGGCACTCTGTGCCTTGTGAAGCCACTTCATCACTTTCGGGGATCCCTATAAGATGAATATTGGTTTTCTTAGAATTATCCTACTGCTGTCTGAGAAAGTGATCTGTTTTTCCCTCCATCGCTTCTCGGCCTTTTGGCTAAGATCAAGTGTTTTTCCCTCCATGTCTCTTCCTCTCTGAGAGTTTAAGAGCATTCGAAAGCTTTGTCTTCAGTGTCAGAAATTTTTTCTTCTGGTTGCTCCATTCTTTTTCTGAGAGATTCTACTGTGTTTCTCAGATCTTTGAGGCTGCAACTTCTTCTCTCAATGTCTCAAAATCTTTGGTTATTTGGTCTTTGAATTCATTGATTCCCTGAGACATCTTTTGGGTTACTAATTTGATCTTATTTTCTATCCAAGTTCTGAATTTGATTTCTGACATCTCAGCTATTTGTGCATGGGATCTTGTGCTGTGTCTGCCCCATTGATCCTTGGGGGAGTTGATCTACTCTGATTATTCATATTGCCAAAGTTTTTCCTTAGATTTTGTCTCATAATTGGTTTTCATCGTTGCCTCTGGCCATCCTCAGAGTTGGGTGGTGTCTGTCTGATATTAGACCCGGGGAGGGGAGGAGGATCACTCTATTGTTGCTGGATCTTTGTAAGGAGTGACCCTGTGTATCTCTTCCAGGGCTGCCCCAGCCAGGGAGTTCTGGTTGTGGGAGCAGCTCCAGAGTGTGACACCTCTGGACCCAGCAACTGCTCGGGGGAGTGCCTGGTGCACAATAACTTTGGCACAGAGGGCCCAAGTCTCCAGCAGTCTCTGGCGAGGAGAAGGGGTCTGTGCAGAGGAAGGAAGGGCTCCAGAGGGCACTCGGCTACCCGAGTCCCTTGCCAAATGAGTGGGCAGTGTGGAGGCAGGGAGGGTACCGGAGGGAGGACACAGTGTTGAGCAGCTCCCGGAGTTCCTTCTCAGGGTGTGGGGTGGCCTGGTGGGCATGTTAGGGGATCCCCGTGCAGCTCTTACAGGGGTCCAGGAGGGTGCTAATTGCTGGTCATGACGCAGCTCTTCTGGAGGTCTGGGAGGGTGCAGATGGAGGGTCCAGTGCAGCTCTTCCAGAGGTCCACGAGGGTGCCAATCATGGGTCCCGGCACAGCTCTTTCGGAGGTGGGAGGGTGCCAATCACAGGTCCTGGTGCAGCTGATAACTTATATTGTTTATAAAATGTCAGAAAAATAATGTCTCTAAAGAGATAAAACAAACATAAAGCAATTTGCTTATGAGGGCATAAGAATCACACTGGTGTCTGACCTCACATCAGCAATGAATACCGTCAGATGAGGGAGTAATATCTTTATGGTCCCGAGGAGGAAAATGTTTTTTCCAGCTAGAGTGTTGTTATACCAAATCATTATTCAAACACAAGAGGAGCTATTCAAGTTTAACTTTTTGGGATTGTTTTCCAGGAAATTAAAAAGGAATGTACCAGAAACAAATGTGAACAGAAACCAAATAAAGGCATCCACCAGACTATAAGATTTCAGACTCAGAGAGAACAGGGGCCAGCCTGGAGGAGCAAGTGATAGGTTTGATAGTACCAGTGAAGAAAGAGCAGGAAGGGAGGAGGCTCCAGAGAATTTCCTTCCCCAGGAGGAAAATATGGTGACTTGAATAGTGCAGATAGGTTAGAATAGGCCAGAGAGGTTTTCAGAAATCTCACAGTAAATGGAAAATAAAGAAAAGAAAGGCAAATAGAAATACAGGAAAAGAAAACTACTATAAAACATGGAAGAACATTACATTGCAAAATATTAGGCAATTAACAGGGTAGGAAAAAGTCATCTCTCCCCCTAGAAGTGGAGTCTTTTCCCCATGAGGGGCTCAGAAGTTACCAATGAGATTTAACAAGATGTAATGTATGGTTTGATTAAAACAGAGAGCCAAAAATAGTCTCATGGGAACATCAGCTCTTATATTTAATATAAAATACAACATATAGATTGGCAGTCATATATGGAATATATAACAAAATCTATAACAAAACTCCAGGCTAAAAATGAAGAGATGAAATGCAAAGTAGTTGGTAAACAGTGGCAATTCATACAACAGATGGTCTTTCATGTTATTTCATTACATTTTAGAGTTTGCTGTAGCTTTCTGTAAAGGTGGATTGGCAAACAATACTGCTGATAATAATATATTAATAAAATGGTGCCTTAGTCCGTGAAGACTGCCATAACAGAGCTCCACAGGCTGGGTGTCTCATGCAATAGAAATCTGTCTTCTCCCAGTTCTTCAGGCTGAAAGTCTGGGCTCAGGGTCCTGGAGAGTCAGTTTCTGGTAAGCACGCTCCTCTTGGTGTGCAGAATGTGAGCTTTCTGTGTGCTCAAGGGATATTTTCTTTGTGCTAGGAGATGGAGAGAGAGAGAACATACTCTTTGTGGTACCTTTTCTTAAAAGAGTCTGAATGCTATCTTATCCTCATGAATTTATATAATTCCAATTACTTCCCAAAGACCCCCTTTACAAATACCATCATGTTGGATGTTAGTGCTTTGACACTGGAATTTTGGAAGGATGCAAAACATTCATTTCATAACACAGAGGCTTACCATTTCTTATACCAATAATTTTAGAAGAAAAAATATTCTTATCATTTTCAAATGAAAGTGGGAATATTTAAAAACTAGTATTCCATGAAACATAGTTTAGGAAATTGTGTTTGAACATAAACTTTTAAAACGATCAGAATTGCAGATTCTCTTCTGTATGTTTCTTTCTTTCTTTCTTTCTTTTCTTTTTTTTTTTACAGCAGTTAATGATTTTTATTTGGTAGAAAACTTTTTTCCCCCCTTTTATAAAATTAAATCATAGCCGTGTACATTAATGTGATCATGGGGCACCATACACTGGTTTTATAGACCATTTGACACACTTTCATCACACTGGTTAATATAGCCTTCCTGGCATTTTTTTAGTTATTGTGTTAAGACATTTATATTCTACATTTACTAAGTTTCACAACTCCCTTTGTAAGATGCACCGCAGGTGTTATCCCAACGATCACGCTCCCTCCGCCTATTCTCCACGCTCCCTGCCATCACTATCCCCCTTCCTCATATTCTTAGGTTATAACTGGGTTATAGCTTTTATATGAAGGCCATAAATTAGTTTCATAGTAGGGCTGAGTACATTGGATACTTTTTCTTCCATTCTTGAGATACTTTACTAAAAAGAACATGTTCCAGCTCCATCCATGTAAACATGAAAGAGGTAAAGTCTCCATCTTTCCTTAAGGCTGCATAATATTCCATAGTGTATATATACCACAATTTATTAATCTATTTGTGGATTGATGGGCACTTGGACTTTTTCCATGACTTAGCAATTATGAATTGGGCTGCAATAAACATTTTGGTACAAATATCATTGTTATGATGTGATTTTTGTTCTTCTGGGTATATACCTAGTAGAGAAATTATAGGATTGAATGGCAGATCTATCTTTACATCTCTAAGTGTTCTTCAAACATCTCTCCAAAAGGAACATATTAGTGTGCATTTCCACCAGCAGTGTAGAAGTGTTCCCTTTTCTCCACATCCATGCCAACATCTCTGTTCTTGGGATTTTGTGATATGGGCTAATCTTACTGGAGTTAGATGATATCTCAAAGTAGTTTTGATTTGCATTTTTCTGATGATTAAAGAGGATAAGCATTTTTTCATATGTCCATAGGCCATGAACCTGTCTTCTTCAGAGAAGTTTCTCTTGAAGTCCCTTGCCCAGCCTGCAATGGGATAACTTGTTCTTTTCTGGCATGTATGTTTGAGTTCTCGGTGGCTTCTGGTTATTAAATCTTTGTTGGAGACCTAACCTGCAAATATCTTTTCCCATTCTGAGGGCTGTTAGCTTGCTTTACTTACTGTGTTCTTGGCTGTACAGAAGCTTTTTAGTTTGATGAGGTCTCAGTAGTGTATTTTTGAAGCTGCTTCAATTGCCTGTGGGGTCTTCCTCATAAAATACTCACCCAGACTGATTTCTTAAAGGCTGTTCCCTGCACTCTCTTCTAGTATTTTTACAGTTTCATGTCTTAAGTTTAAATCTTTAATCCAGTGAGAATCTATCTTAGTTAATGGTGAAAGGTGTGGGTCCAGTTTCAGTCTTCTACAAGTTGCCAGCCAGTTCACCCAGCACCATTTTTTAAATAGGGAATCATTTCCCCACTGAATTTTTTTTAATTGGCTTGTCAAAGATCAAATAACAGTAAGTAGCTGGACTCATCTCTGGGTTCTCTATTCAGTTCCAGACATCTACCTCTCTGTTTTTGTGCCAGTACCATGCTGTTTTGATCAGTATTGATTTGTAGCATAGTCTGAGGTCCAGTAGTGTGATTCCTTCTGCTTTGTTTTTATCTCTGAGTAATGCCTTGGCTATTTGAGATTTTTTTTTTATGATTCCATATAAAACAAAGTATTATTTTTTCAAGACCTTTAAAGTGTGACAGTGAAGCTTTAATAGGGATTGCATTAACATTGATATTGCGAGAGGCGGAGCATGATGGCGGACAGGACGGATGTGTAGCCCACCTCTCCCAAGCCATCAGGTGAGAGGAAAGAGGGTCAGGACCTTCCCCGTGAGTGGATTATTGGAGTGGACGGACTGCTGGAGATGCTCAGTGAACTGGCGGATTGCTATACATAAGGGGTAATTTAAAAC
>CAUYPK010078406.1:0-10834 GCA_963574355.1 Loris lydekkerianus | reverse complement strand
TTTTTTTCCATTCCTGAGATACTTTACTAAGAAGAATATTTTCCAGCTCCATCCATGTAAACATAAAAGAGGTAAAGTCTCCATTTTTTTAATGCTGCAGAGTATTCCATGGTATACATATACCACAAACCACAACTTATTAATCCATTCATGGTTTGATGGGCACTTGGGCTTCTTCTGTGACTTGGTGATTATGAATTGAGCTGCAGTGAACAATCTGGTACAAATATCTTTATTGCCAAAAGATTTTGGGTCCTTTGGATATACACCTAGAAGAGGGATTGCAGGATCAAATGGCAGGTCTACAGTTAGATCCCTGAATGTTCTCCAAACTTCTTTCCAAAAGCAACGTACTAGCTTGCATTCCCACCAGCAGTTCAATGGCATAAGTTACCCAAAACTACATATGTTGGTGTGGATGTGGAGAGAAAGGACCTTCTTGTATCTGGACATGAAACTTTCTAGAAAGATTAGGTAAATTTTCCTTCTTTATTCTCTCAAATAGGTTCTTCATGCTTGTTGCTGTCAAAATAGCCACTTGCTAATTTCCTCCTGGATTAATGTCAGCTGACCTTTCCCCGTTTAGATCTCTTGCATAAAAATATATCAGAGGCTGTCATATGAATGTCAGAGAATGTTACAAGACCTAGAAATTCTTGGTAGTAACAAAAGTACCACCCTACACTTTATATTTTTAGGACACAGGTCTTGGGACCTGCTAGTGTACTGGCATTTGCACCTTCTGTTTCTGTTGAATGTGTTCATTGGAGTAGAATTATCAGTTTCTTCAAGCAGATATGTTGTAATGCTAAAGTGGTATGGGCCATACAAAAATGTACTTGGAACAATAAATTATGAGAAGGATCACGCCCTGAAGTCTTTATATATTTTAAAATACCTAATTAATGATAAAAAAATTCCCATAGAAATAAATGTAAAACATTTTAAACATTGTAGGAAATTTTTGCCTTTAATTGAGGTTTTCATTCTCTTAACTTTATCTCAACATAATGGGGGACAGTAGTCCCTCCTTAGCCATGGGGAATTTATTCTAAGACTGCCAGTGGATGTGTGATATCACAGATTGTACAAAACTTTATATACACTATTCTTTATACATAAATAGCTCTGATTAAATTTAATTTATAAATTAGGCACAATAAGAGATTAACAACAATATTTAATAATAAAATAGAACAATTATAACAGTGTATTATAATAAAAGTTGTGTGAATATGGTCTCTCTCTCTTAAAATATCTTATTGTAGTATACTCATCTTTAGACTGTGGTCATAGTATATTCATTTTTAGACTGTGGTTGAGCACAGGTAGCCGAAACTGTGAAAAGAAAAACTATGGATAAGCAAAATCATAGTAACTCAGCTGAAACTGCACTCTCCTAAATTAGCTGCATGGCATACTGTGTGATTGTGTGGCATTATTCTTCATGGCTTTTTATCATATCTAATTTTCTTGAGTATAGCTTTCAACACAAATTCCTCTGTTGAATAAGTGGTGGGATGGGATTGTTAAAAATATAAAATTATTTTAAATTGCAAAGAAAGCAAGTGCTATACTAACTGTACAATAGTTCCCAAACAGCTTGCTCAAGTTTTAATGAACATGAAGTGTCATTCTCAGCTTACTGACATCAGTGGCTGCTTTGTCTGTTTACCAGCTTAAATGGCAATATTATGAGACAAATTATAAGCTGTTTAGACTTCATTTGGCTTGCCAGCTTTGAAACTGTGTTTTCTGACAATTTCTAAAAACTGTTACACATAAACTCAGGTTTTAGTTTTATTTATATATAAACTTTTTCAGATTTGAATAACTCAAATTACCATATAATGTAATGGCACTATACCTATATGCTATTAGTAAATGGATGTGTACAGTAATTAGTCTAGGAGCTTTTGTTGGAAGATAGGAGCTTCAGGATCAGAGAGTTTTCCTATTTACTATTTTACATAATGGGCTTCAGTCTCAGGTCAAAGGTGAGAACATTTACATCTGTGGACCGAATGACACAGAAATTGCAAAAATCCTCTCCCATTCTAAGTGCTATTTGCTTTACTTAGTGTGTTCTTGGTGGTGCAGACACTTTTTAATTTGATCAGATCCCAGTAATGTATTTTTGATGTTGCTTCAAATGCCCAGGGTATCCTCCTCATAAAGTATTCTTCCAGGTCAATTTTTTCAAATGTTTCCTCTGAACTCTCTCTAATAATTTTTATAGTTTCATGTCTTAAGTTTAAGTCCTTTAACCAGTGACAGTCAATTTTTATTAGAGGAGAAAGATGTGAGTCCAGTTACAGTCTTTTACAGGTCACCAGCCAATTCACCCAGCACCATTTATTGAATAGGGTGCCCCCAATTTATATTTTTAATAGGCTTATCAAAAATCAAATGACAATAAGTGTCTGGGTTCACCTCTTGGTCTTCAATTCTGTTCCATACATCTGCCTCTCTATTTTTGTGCCAGTACCATGCTGTTTTGATCAATATCAATTTATAGTATAGTCTGAAGTCTGGAAGCATAATTCCTCCCAATTTGTTTTTATATCTGAGTAATGTCTTGGCTATTCAAGGTTTTTCTGTTTCCATATAAAATGAAGTACTAATTTTTCCATGTCTTTAAAGTATGACAAAGGTGCTTTAATAGGGATCATATTAAATCTGTAGATTGCTTTAGGTAGTATAGACATTTTAACAATGTTGATTCTTCCCAGCCATGAGTATGGTATATTTTTCCATTTGTTAACATCTTCAGCTATTTCTTTTCTCAGAGTTGCATAGTTCTCTTTATAGAGATCTTTCACACCCTTAGTTAGATACACTCCCAGATATTTCACCTTCTTTGGCACTGTTGTAAAGGGAATAGAGTCATTGATTATTTTTCCCCCTTAACTATTGTTGGTATATATAAAGGCTACAGATTTATGAGTGTTAATTTTGTATCCCGAGATGTTACTATATTCCTTGATCACTTCTAGGAGTTCTGTAGTTGATTCCCTGTGGTTTTCCAGATATATAAGGGATAGTAGGGGGACCACACCTATGGAGCACAATGCAAGTACAAGTTGAATCTATCAGGTATAGAACACAAATGTCTTATTGCTATAATTGGGTAAATGAGGTGAAACCTATGTTGATTAGTAGGATGTAAGCACTCCAATTTGTACAAATAATCAACACATTGAATCTCATAATGGCATAAATGTATTTATGATCTATGTACAAATGACTTAATAAAAAGTATAAAAACAATAAAAAAAAAAGAAATTGCATTCTCAAAATCAGCAAACAGATTTGATTGATCATTCTGCTCATTTAAATGTCAGCTCATACAAATGCACACTTTGGTTTCTTCTTGAAATAAAATAGTGAGTAAACTCTATGATAAAATTTAATTTATAAATTAGGCACAATAAGAGATTATTCATATAAATTCTAGAGGCAGTGATGTGGACCTCTTCTACCTATGATGTGGAAAGCTGGGATGAGTGTCATTCCTACCCTAACAATAAGAAAAAGCTAGATACTATAAAAAATCATAACTTTTCTGAACTCATTCAAAAGGGTTCAAGAAAATCTGAGGATAGACAGGTGTTCCAAGAGAGCACTGACTTACCTATAATAAAACACAGGAAGATGGAGCTTTTATATAAGCAGCTAAATACTAAATGAGCTAATGTTAATGTTTTGAAAGCTTCATATATGAAAAGAGCTCATACATAGTGACTGGCTTTTATCCATGAACCTTTATTGGATGCTTGAAAGAAGGACTGGGGACATGGCAAAGTGGAGACTGAAGAAAGTTTCCCTTGATACTGCAGGCCTGGAGGAGAAGAGTGGCTACCACTTGAAGAAAGGCAAAAATTCCCAGCTGGATCATTTCCCCCCAAGCAGCAGAAGCCTTAAGTCACTAGATGAAGAGCAGAAAATCTTGTTACCACAAGGCACAGGTTTGCTGTGAGTGACAGAAGAGAAAAAAAAAAAAAATCTGTACTTCTTTTGATATAGAGAAAGAAATTAGCTTGTACTCAGATAATTAAAGGCCTTCTACCACTTGTAAAAGGGCAGGATCACTGAGAAATCCTTGACCCAGAAACATAGGGCATACCTAAAACTGGGCATGGAAAAAGATAACCTAGAAACCTATCCCCAACCTCCCATCATTAGGTCAGAAAGCACTGGGTAATAAGCAACATCAGTAGATTGCTTGGCAAGGGGTGGAGGCAAGGGCAAGCCAACTTCAGAGACTCTCCAGAGACTGTGTGGTATAGGAACACAATGAAGGTTTTGATCCCTGCGTAGAGCACCAAAATTGAAAAGAATCCTCCAGCAAATCAACCCCACCTGTACACAAGGTAATGCTGAAGTGATTTGAAGCTGGTATTGCTATGAGGATAACCACCACAACAAAACTCAAACTCAAACTGCACTCTTTTCTTTACCAGATTCACTCAAGAGCCCTAGCACACTAATATCCTGAGGAGGGCCAAGGGGAAGCATCCTGTTTCCAAGGATACATACTGTTTGCCTCAGTCTCTGTAGTTCTACAAACAATATCTGGAATTCAGTAAAACACTGTGAGACATACACACAAAGACCAGGTAACCCTCTGTCAAGAGACAAGCCAAGTAACAGAATGAGAAGCACAGATGACTCAGATTTGTAACCAATCAGACAGGAAATTTAAGATAATTATGATTAAAATGTTTTGGAATGACGTGTAGCATGCATGAAACAGATGAGGAATTTTGGCAGAGATTTGAGAACTATAATAAAGAGTCAAATGAAAATTCTAGAAATTAAAAAAAAAAAACTACATGGTAACAGAGGTAAAGAATATCTTTGATAGATTCATCAGTAGACTTCACATAGCCAAGAAAAGAATCAGTGAACTTAAAGGCACGTTAATATAAATTACGCAAACTGAAACACAAAGAGCAAAAAATTACTGAAAAAAGAAAAATAGAGAAGAGCATCTGAAAGCTGTGAGACATATTAAATAGTCTGATGTGAGTATAATTAAAATCTGGACTGAGAAGAGGGAGAAAATAGGGCAGAAGAAATACTTGAAGATATAGTAACTGAAGAGTACACCTTTTGGGGGCAGGACACAATTATAAGAGGGTCTTTATCTAACAAATGCAAACAATGTAACCTGGTTCTTTGTACCCTCAATGAATCCCCCAACAATAAAAACAAAAGAAAGAAAGAAACAGGTTCATTTCACATTTCATGGAGTATGTTGCACTGAGAAAAAAGGGGCACTGGAACTATCAACTTCCCTAGCTTCCATAGCTGTCTTACTTTAGTCACTTCTTGGATATTTATGGGGAATATTTGCTGACAAAAGAGGTGAAGAGATATGAGAAAGAAGTCAGGGAGCAGTGCTGACTTGATAAAGGATGAATGCTATAGTCTAGGCCTGAAATACTTGTTCAATTGTTCTGTTATATGTTAATTTACATCTTGGAATTAAGATTTTTTTCCTAATACTGTAAACATATGGAAATGTTTAGTTCAATATTTTTTATAAAAGGGACCATTACTGTATATATTGCACTATTCCTAGCTAAAATTGATTCAAGAATGACTTAGCCCCAGATTCTGCTCACAAGAAATACATAGTGAGCTGAGTCCCATGCTGTGATCCTAGCACCCTGGTAAGATGAGGCAGGTGGATCACCTGAGCTCAGGAGTTTGAGACCAGACTGAGAAAAAGAGAGACCCCTGTCTCTACTTAAAAAAATAAATAAATAAATAAATAAATAAATAATAATAATGAAAAGAAAAACTAGCCAGGCATTGTGGCAGGTGATTATAGTCCCAGCTACTCTGGAGGCTGAGGCAAGAGGATCTTTTGAGCCCAAGAGTATGAAGTTGCTGTGAGCTATGATGCCACAGCATTCTACCCAGGGCTGCAGAGTGAGACTTTGTCTCAAAAAAAAAAATAAAACAAAATATATAAGTATATATATATATATGTATATATACATACCGTATATAGTTGAGTATAAGCCGAGTTTTTTCAGCACAAAATTTGTGCCCAGTTCGTATATACTCGGCTTATACTCGAGTATATACAGTATATATACACACACATACACACACGTATATTTATATATATGTCTTTTAATAAATACATACATAGTATATTAGAAGGATAAAGAATACTAGTCTTGATATCTTTTCTCTTTAAATGCTGCAAGAGAAACAATAGTACATTTCATCTACCAAATGCATACTATATACTATTAATAGTATCTGGGTTAACCATTTTATATTTGACTACCTTATTTGCCCATTATAACAAGTTCATGGCATTTATTTATAGTGAACCACAATGTGTATAGACATCACAGAATGTGGGAGCTGAAAGAGATCTCAATGATCAGCTAATCCAGTCTGTCACTTCATAGATTAGAGGGCTGAGATACAAAGATGAAAAATTATTACTTACTTAATTATTCTACGTATAACACACTCATTCAAAAAAAGATTTTCTGAGTACTTCTTATGTACTGGGAAATAGAAAAGACAAAAAAGATAACATTTCTGCCCTCATGGGGCTTAAAGTTAAAAGGAGAGCTTAAATGAGGTAATGTCTGTAAAGCACCCAGCATAGTGCTTGATACATAGATATTATCATACTTTGGTAGCCCCCAATTATATTTGTATGTAAAATCTTATTCTGCCATTCTCCTTTTCAACTCCAGAAAGGCAGTTATAACCCATTTATTTACTGATCATGAAAGGTATGGTAGGATTTTGAAGTGACTCAGTCCTACTAAATTTTTAAATTCATTTGTTACAGTCTTTTTAATACTGTGTACTAAAAACAACATAACATGGTTACATTGGTTCTCTTCTGTTTCTTAAAATAGGTACATCTGAGTTTATCTACCAAGACATATCATCTTATCTACTATTTATTGAAAACTCTTTTACATCTGTAACTTCTAATAACACAATGGTTCCATGAGTACCAAAGGCAGTTGTGTAGATTATGGCAGGCTTCTTATTTGGGACAATGGAATCAAAGAAAATTATGGCTGGAAGTGACCTTATTGTTGTACTCTTTTATTTTATAGATGCACTAACATGGGCTCAGAGAAGTAATATGTGTGTACTGATTAATGGTAGAATCAGGACTAAAAGACAAGACATTTATGTTGTAAAATCCTCCTCATTAGTAACCTCATAGAGTTATCAAGGTTTAGGGTAATGAAGTGAAGACAGAATGTTAAAAACATTATTAGATTTGGTATTTTGACAGTAGTGAAGCTGACATCTCAAGCCTAGATAAAAGGGAGTTGCTTTCACAAAAACTGAAATAAAATTTAAAAAATTATATGCATTTTAAAAATCCCTTTGCAACATTTAATAAACTTTTCCAAGATTAACCCTATTTCACCACTGTATGAACTCACATATCATAAACAGTAACAGCATTATTATTGGAAACATGGAAGGAGAAAGTCCTCTCTTATAACTTACCCTGTCAGTTTGGAAATCTTTGCCTTTGTAGGATATACCTAGTAATTTTGTTGAGAGATCTTGGGATCTTGTGTTATACCCACTTACAGGAAATGAAAAAAATCTCATTGAATCTGGCATTTTCTTTGTATCAAGAATCTCATACATGTATGAGGTTGGACAATTAAGTTTGCGAACTCACCCTAGAAAAAGTGCTGTTTGCCTCATTGCTGAATATCACTATAGTAACCAGATGGCCAAGGGGAGTACTTCAAAGGTGACCATAGTGATATTCAACAATGAGGTATGTGGCATTTTTTTCTAGGATGAGTTCATGAACTGAATTAAGTCAGAAATATATCAGAATTGCATACATCCTACACATCAATTAAGTCAGAATCTCCAAAAATGTTTAGAGTGGAAGAGTAACCTCATAAGATTCGTCACATAAAGAAGTTCCATGGCCAAGTAAACTTGAGATAAGCTTCTAATTATAACTTCTTGGAAATTTTTTTTTATTATTTCAGAATATGAGGGGGCACACATATTTTGGTTTAAATACTTTGTTTTTTTGCACAAATTGAGTGATGGCTACAAGCATGCCCCCAACCAGATAGTGTGAAACGTGCCCCATAGGTATGAATTTACCCAGCCCTTCTTCCCACTCTCCCAGCTTGATTTTCATTGAGCTTAATCCATATGTGCACTTAAGTGTTGATCAATCAGTTTCAACCTGGTATTGAGTACCTATGTTTGTTTCTTCATTCCTATGATGTTTCACTTAGAAGAATGGTCTCTAGTTTCATCCAGGTTGTCAGTAAAGATACTATATCACCATTTTCCTTTATGGCTGAGTGGTATTCTATGGTATGCATATACTACATTTGGTTAATCGACTCATGTATTGCTGGACACTTGGGTCATTTCCATGTCACAAGAAACATTTGAATGCAGGTGTCCTTTTTATAAAATAACATTTTTTCCTTTGGGTATATACCCAGAAGTGAGATTGCTGGATCAAATGGTAGGTCTACTTTAAGTTCTTTGAAATGTATCTATACAATTTTCTATAGAGGTTGTACTAGTTTGCAGTCCCACCAACAATGTATAAGAGTTCTTTTCTCTCGGTATCCTTGCCAGCATCTGTTGTTTAGGGGCTTTTTAATACAAGCCATTCTTGTTGGAGTTGGGTAATATCAGATTGTGGTTTTGATTTGGATTTCCCTAATGATTAGATACATTGAACATTTTTTTTCATAAGTTTGTTAGCTAATAGTATAAAATCATTCAAAAAGTTTCTGTTTGTGTCTTTTGCCCTTCTTTGGTTGTTTCTTGCTGATTTTCTTGAATTCTTTGTAGATTTTGATTATCAGTCCTTTATCAGATCCTTATAGCATGTGAATATTTTTTTCCATTCTGTGGATTGTCTTTTTGCGCTTTTGATTGTGTCCTTGACTGTGTAGAAGCTTTGTAATCTGATCATGTCCCATTTATTCATTTTTGTTTTTATATATCTTATATATAAGAATTTTCCCAACATTTTCTTCTAGGATTCTTATAGTTTCCTGCTTTAGGTTTAAGTTTTTTATCCATCATGAGTTAATTTTCATAAAAGGTGAGAGGTGCAAATCCTGTTTCAGTCTTACATGTGACTATCCAGTTTTGCCAACTCCATTTATTAAACAGGGATTCTTTTCTCTAGTGTATGTTTTGTTCTGTTTTGTCAAAAATCAAATGAGAATATATGGATAATTTCATCTCTGCGTTCTCTGACCCATAGGTCTATGTCTCTGTTTTTGTGCCAGTACCACACAGTTTTGGTTACTATAAACTTGTAGTATACCTTGACATCTGATAAAGTGATATCTCTGTTTGTTCTTATTACATAAGGTTGCATTGGTTATTCGGGATCTTTTCTGTTTCCATGTGAAGTATTGAACTATTTTTTCTAGATCTGCAAAAATGGGGTTGATATTTTATTTTATTTTTTTTAAACTTCTTCAGAATTTACCTTTATTCTTATGTTAGTTAACTTTATACTTTCATAAAAGAACCAAATTTCTTTTTTTTAAGTTTTTTTTTATTATTATTAAATCATAGCTGCATACATTAATATGATCATGGGGCATCATACACTAGAGAATTGCATTGAATCTGTAAATCACTTTTGGTATTAAAGCAATTTTGACAATGTTCATTCTGCTGATTCATGAGCATAGTATGTGTTTACATCCTATGTAATATCTTCCCTTGGTGTTCATAATTCTCCCCATAGAGGTCTTTCATCTCCTTTGATAAGTATATTCTTAAGTATTATTAGGTCATTTTAAAAGTTTTGTCCGTTTTTATGAGTCTACTTTAAACTGTAATGTCTCAGTGAATATTTATTCAATTTAATCGAAATAAGCACCATTTGAATCAGTGCACTTTTGCCAACTTAACACAAGTCAATTAATTCTGTTGGCATAAAAATTGGGTGCTCAGGATTCGATGAAGTCAACGAAGGCCGTTTTTGCTAGGTCCTGATTGGCAAAGGTTCTACCGGTGAGAAAGTTATCCAAGTACTTGAAAAGATGGTAGTTGGTTGGCGAGAGGTATGGGGAGTATGGTGGGTGGGGCAGAACTTCGATGCTCAATTCCTTTAATTTTCCGACAGTGATTTGTGAGACGTGCGGCCGGGCGTTGTCGTGGAGCAGGATCGAACCTCTTGTGTTGACCAGTGCTGGCTGCTGCTGACGCAATTTTCAGTACATTTCATCAATTTCCTCACAATAGGACTCTGATGGTTTGGCCTGGTTGCAGAAAGTTATATTGAATCACACCAGCCGCTGACCACCATACAGTAACCATGATCTTTTTTGGGTGGGGTTTCGCCTTTGGGAAGTGCCTGGGTGGCTCATTGGTGTCCAACCACTGTCCTGAACATTTCCTATTGTGGTAGAGAATCCACTCTTCATCACACGTGATGATCTGATCCAAAAAAGGATCGTTTTGGTTGCGCAAAAGCAATGAAGAACAAACCTCGAACATGACAATTTTTGTTGATGGTTTAAATCGTGGGGCACCCACTTTTCGAGCTTTTTGACCTTTCCAATATGTTTTAAACCATCAAAAACTGCATGGGAGCTGACACCTAGTTCTTCCGCCATCCCACGCACCGTTTGTGATGGGTCAGTCTCCACCAGGGTCCTCAAATCCTCGTTCTGGATTACTCTAGATTGACCACTTCGGGGCTCATCTTCGAGGCTAAAATTTCCGGAATGAAATTTTGCAAACCAGCGTCGAACAGTGCATTCATTAACACTATCATTGCCAAATGCCTGGTTAATTTTTTGGGCTGTTT